>PQWD01011102.1:0-37414 GCA_019425675.1 Leucinodes orbonalis | reverse complement strand
AAGTGTTATTTTTTCTTCCGGTGACTGGGACCACTCAATAAATGATAAATGGATGGGACCGCGATCTTAGTTAATTGCGACCCGAGTTGACGGAATACTCACAGAGTAAGTTGCAGCGCTTTCGATTTAGATCTCGGTTAGGTAAATAATATTGTAACTTTTACTCATAATTGATAACTCGGCAATGTCTTAATGGGAATGGCTTAATGTACCTACAATAATTGCAATGTTGCCTACTACTACAAGCTAGGAAAAAAGCTTTTAAGACTAACATTCACATACGTATAACTTGCACAGAGGCGCGTACACTCACACATACACACGAACATACATAGCGCTTTTATTAAATTTATATTATATTTTATTTTTAAAATTCTTGAATACTACGAAGTTTCATTTTTTATTTGTTTGCTTTGCTTATTATAATATTTCTTTTCTTTTTTCCATTTTAATTTTTCATTAACTGATTGTGGGTTTCTTGCTAATAAATACGTATTTCGAGAGGTGAACGGTTGAAGTCCTACAAAAACTTCTACTAATGGCATCATTTCCATGTAGTATTTTTCAAATTAGTAGGATTTAGTGTGATTTTTCAAAAGGACAGCTTTTTCTCAGGTCGCCTTACTTACACTGGAAAACAACCAATTATATATCAAGACCTTGATAGATTCTTACCATTGTAATAAAATTCAGAATATTTTAAAGCGGTTTCTAGGTTAAATTGTAATAAAAGCACATGACAGGATATGCCATTTTAAAGTCTGGAATCTGTCCCCACAAAATAATGACGAAAAGTTGGTGATATGCATTGTGTCGTTGGTCAATTAGTAACTTAGTTGGTACTTCATAATTTGGCTGAGAAGTTATCCAAAATCCTATTGGACTAACATAGATATTGCTGACTCTCAAAAACGCTTAAATTTACTTTTAATCTTTGTAAGTAACTTGATTATTATATTTTGTCTATAGGTAGGTCTTCTTAAAAAGAAGAAATATCATTACAGAATCTCTCAGAATCACTACCAACAACGCCAATGTGGCGCCAAGTATGTTATGATGACAGAGATCCATTCATTTGTCATCAGCCCTATGGCAATAACAGCTCATTTATTAGTACACCAATATTATACACAGCCAAAAGAATTACAATCTTTATCAGATGTGTATTATTTTAAATTACGCTTTGTTTCAACATAGCTCCTATTCATTTATACATGGCGTGCGAGCTGTACACGCAATGGATCGCCCGTCACGCAACCCGTCACACACGAGGTTCTGACTCTTTGAAACAAGGGCTGCATTATATTATACCTTTGCACATGAGCCACGTTAATACTTGCTTGTAAAAACTGTCGCCAGCTTCACACCAGCTGTAGATAGATCGCCCTCCACGATTGGGGATATTCCATAGGTAAATTCCCAAGAACAAGTGTGTTAATATTTATTTTCCTATTTCCATTTTAATTTTTCCTTAACTGATTGTGGGTTTGGGCATTGTGGTTAAATTCTACATCGA
This sequence comes from Leucinodes orbonalis, assembly GCA_019425675.1. NCBI lineage: Eukaryota > Metazoa > Arthropoda > Insecta > Lepidoptera > Crambidae > Leucinodes > Leucinodes orbonalis. The sequence continues at coordinate 35,898 of PQWD01011102.1, read as the reverse complement.
CTTAGACCTCGTAGTGGGTTTTAATAACGATCAGTATCTATTTTTGAACAGAATCATTCGCCGTAATAATGCTGAAGAGTAGCTGACTTTAATTTATGCGTATAAAATGAGATTTAATGCACAATGTAAGGGAAAGTGGTTACATTAATAAATTATAAGACCCATGACATTGACCTATTATTGGTGATGATTATAAAAATATCAAGCGATTTATATAGCCCAATATGTTGATTAGTATATAGTTATCATCATATTGGGCTATATCAATCGTTATATGTATGTTCATAGGTATAATAACGATGTTAATCTTAACAACATTTAGTTCGTGCTGTTACTCAAGAGTCGTCTTTAATTAACTTGAAACCTTTGTATAAGTAGGTCATATGGCATATTTCCTATAATTAGTTGATTATGAGTTGACAACATACCCTTTCCCAAAACCAATTAAATTAGACCACTCCCGTTTAAATGTATTATCTAATTGGCACTTCCTGACCTTTTTTTTACTTTTAATCAATTTGATTCATAATACTTAACTGACTTCGCCCTGGTGGTGGTTACGCGAATAGGCGCTGTCTTCACGCCAAATACGTAAATGCAGCATCAGCATTGAGCTTGTACATAGTATGAGTTTAGAACAACCGTTAAACATATTTGTATACTTAAATATACCTCCATTTTCTCCATACAACGCCTTGTCCACTCAGCTCGCTAAAACCCTAAGGTAACAATATGACCAAGTAAGAGAAATACGAGCGTGTGGATGGGCTAATAGCCATATGCGCTGGCCACTTTTCCGGTAAAGCTGTACAGGCCATCCTTGACTAACAGATAAAAGTCTAACTTTGGAAGTGTCTCGTACGCAAACTATTCAATTTTTACAAAAATGAAATCATATGATATCAAAATGTTAATAATTTTTCAAGACACACAGTTTGAACAGCGTCATGCTTACTATTGCGGGGAAAAAAAGGTGTGACCACAGATCAAGGATTCCTACATATGTGGGTGTGACGGACGGACCGACAGACAGAGAGAGATGACGAATCTATAAGGGTCCCATTTATGACATTTGGCTGCGGAACCCTAAAAATGAGTGAGGTAGTGCGGCACTTGGCACAGGTCTAATAATGTGCTAATAAAATGAAAGGATTTTTTTTGAGAGGGCAGAGTAGTAATCTCTTTTTTTTTCTAATACAAAATGTCTTGTTCCTATTTCACGCAAAAGACCCCTGAAAATCGAAGTGGATTTAGCTAGAGGAAACTCAGAAACTAATTTATTTATACACTAAGTATATGGTAACGAATCGTAAAGAAGGGTAAATAATCGTGATTGTGCAAACGTATGCATGTTGTTAAAAAACATGCGAAATGAGGTTCCATTTGAAACGTTTGCAACGCGACATAATCTGACGTCCCCAAAAAAGAGCGCTTTTCTTTACGAATACTAAAGAATTGCGAATAATCAGTGGTAGCGTCGATTACCGCCAGGAAAACCTATAGCTTGTTTGCTTTTTTATTACTTAAAAATAAAAATAGAATCACATAGGTCTATGACGCTTACCTCCGTCCATTAGATCTTTTTTGGCGTCTGCTTTGTCACCTTTTCCGCCTTTTCCGGCGTTGTCGTAGTTGAAGCAGGCTGAAAAGAAAAGAAAAGAATATGTTTAAGGTTTTATTTAAATTACACAACACCCTTTTTAAAAAACGCCAGTTTCCGCAGAATACCACTGTTTAGTCTGTTCTTATACATCACGTTAATATAATCATAAAGTACAATTAATTTTATTGTGCTTGTAATTTTAATTTAAGGTCTTAAGGTTCTTACCGTTGTGTTTGAACCGACCTAGATAACCTTAGCGAAATACATAACCTATTCCAAGTAAGGCTTATACATATCTTATTTACTAAATCAATATAATAAGTAGCCGTATGTCCATGAGACATCAAGGACGCCATATCGTGTCGGTCTGTTCATTCCCATGAAGTTATAGACATTAAAAGTATAATAGCAATTAGGCATATCGCATACGATCATTTATAATATAAAAAAGGCCTCGCATATAAACGCACAGACAATGTATTGATTGTTGTTCAATTTGAAATTGTTTAGTTTTGTAATTTACGTAATCGATTTGTGGATACTTCTTGTATAATATTAAATCTTGGAATACTTTTTCTGTTCACTAGTTGAATTATAACAAATTATGAAATTGTAATTATGTATGTATCTCGAGTTTCACCTCTCCCCACCTTTTATCGTTATAAATAAAGTAGCATCATGTGTCTCCTCCATTGTAAAAAATGCCTTTCATCTGCTTTCATTAACAACCCTTAATGCAAAGAGACCTTTAAGTCCATCGGGCCTAAGGGCTTTCAAAGTTTTCTACGTTTGCCAAGTCGCAGTTTTCCCATCGGCTTTGCGACTTATATTTCGGGCCCACTGCCACTTCTATTCGCTAAGCATCAATTCTTTAACGAATACGATATTATTTTTACTGCACCTTCTATCTCCGATTTTTTATTTATTCGAACTGACTACTGCTGTTGGCCGCAGGTGGCCTTTACAGCTTCACCGGTCAATTGGCGACTGTAGATCGCTCTCAGCCTCAAAGCTCCGAATTAAGAAGAAGACCAAAAATGGTACTAAGTAATATAGATTAACAAACCTATTTTTTTTTTAATATATTGTACAATAGAAAACACCCAGACCTATACAAACATATCTATATATTGTGCTGCACGAATTGTGCCATTTCTGATTTCAATCTCTATAATTTTTTTATTTGAATTTAATAAATCATCATCAGCCTACAACGTACCACTGCAGAGAACAGGCCTTCCTACAAAGCATAGCCACGGGCAGATTGGGTCTTAAACCACCACCATGAGGGCCGAACGCTGATTGGTGGGTGTTAAAGACTACTGTCCTAAGATTGCAGCCAAGGCCGGAGATTATAGTGTCCTCCGAAGCGTGGAATCATCTTTCTTTTCGGACAATCAGGCGATAAATCACTTGATTGTTCTTACCAAGCTGGGAATATATATATATATATATATATAACGCTGTAACCACTAGAACACGAACAGTTCAAAATATAATATTGAATAAAAGTGATTTATTTAGAGAATCCAAAAGCTACCAAAGTTTAGGTCAGGTTACAAAAAAAAATGTTAGTGCCTGCTGATATTTTGTTCCAAATATGCTGTAGTTTAATACTAAGATAAAAATGTACCTATATTTTAAATGTTAGGTACCTACTGAATGGTAGTACCTACAAGTAGTCCCAGTTCTTTAGAGCTAAGTTCACGTGCGTTCGTAACAAAAGACGTAGGTATATGACTCAGAACCCAGCCCACGGTATGACGATAGCACCGGCACCCGTCAATAATGGACGAAACTAACTGAAAGATTGGGTCAAACAGGAGACTTAAAAATCGATCCATAAAAACAAATTATTTGTCAACACTGTGATTCAATAGAGCATTACGCCGAACATAAGTACGTAACGATCGCAACACACCGTATCGCGCCCACCAGGAAAATGAAGGGCTTTTTTATAACAAAATGATTTAAAAGAAATATATATTTATTCTAGGCCCTAGGCCGAAATAATACACTGTGCGAAAGCGACATTTTGCGAAAGTAGCATTAAGAGAAAAAGATAATTCGCGAAAACATTGAAACCTAATAATATGTTTTTTTAAGAAGTTTATAACGAATGTTCAATTTTAGATACAAAAATACGACAAAAATAATATTTTGACATTATTTTAAAAATAAAGAGATATTGAAAACGTTTTTTTTTAAATGTGCTATCTTTTTATTTTTGCAAACAAGGCATATTTTTAAGTGTCGATATTCTCAAATTTAATTTGAACGGGTTACAAAGAATTACACATTACCTAATGAAAAAATATAATGACATAATTATTTATATTGAATTTCCTAAAATATTGTTGTTTCAAAAATTCATATAAAAGTGTTATTTTAAAAACTTACTAAAATCACCCGTTGTTATATTAATAAAACTATTGCCTCCAGCACACCCAACTGGCACCAACCACGCACGCTTCAATAATGTTTTTAATGTCAGACAATGCTAAAATCGATTGCTTTAACACTGGAAAAATTATCTGAGCACCTGTCACTATGTACCGTAACGGCACTATTAATTAACTGTACATAGGTACTTTGCCTTTTCCATACATTTCAAACATCTGATACAAACTGAAGTGTAACACACAATGACGCATCTATTACATTAAATGCAGGCTGCAAACATGTTGACCTTGCTCTTTATTTGGAAACTTTACCATCTCATTATATTTACGTCGGCAATCAACGAGATAAAGTATTTTTAGAAAACAAAAATATGGTAGTTAAGCAAAGGGTTCTGTAGACGACTGCCTTCGTGGTTTATAGGTTGGTTTTAGATTGGTGCTTATCCGGGGTCGTGTGTTCGGGTTCCGCGCGGTGAACGAATAGTGAAAGTCGCTTTGTGCATTTATTACCAGTTTGATTAGAACATTGCAGACTGAGGCCTATATTCTAGAACGAGACTCAAGCATTCATGTTTACTTAAAAAGAGTAAGAAAGGTATACCGCTATTAATCGTATATAGCGCTAACTGTCTTGGCATTAGCTGAGTGGCCACCATTTTGGTAGCATTATGATTACATTTTTTAAATATTATTTTAAGAAATAACATGTTATAATTTGTATTGCACGAAATAAATATTTTTTCTTTCTTACTCAATTTAAGTAAAGGTTATGGCTACCTCAAGAACATACATCAGAACTATGATATCTTATTTCTGATACGTTGAGTCATGGTATGTTGTGGTGGTAATATGGTATGCTGGTGGTAATCTGGTAACGGTATGTTCTTGAGGTAGCCACAAGTTCAACGTTGAGTCTCGTTTTTGAATACGGGCCTGAATCTACTGATTGTCTGAAAATAACGATGATTTCGTGGATTGGGCACGTGAAGCCGTCGGTCCCAGTTACAAAATGCGTAGTCGTTGACACCCCCGCATTGGGTCCACGAGGCTCCCTTATAGGCTATAGGTGTGCTTTGTGTCATGTAATGAAACGTTAAAGGCTGATGCTGAAGCATGGGTTATAAGTTTGTAGTGGATTTGTCAACGCGCACTGGACCGAGCAGCAGTGGTAGGTTTTGAGCATAACATAATATCCCTCTTGATTAGAATATAATAATTTAGAATATAATAATTATGAACACATACTTAAAATTCCAACACTTTTAATTACTAAGCAGAATAATAGATTATTGTGATACTAGCACGAACTGTACGACTAAGGTACGAATTAGGTAAAGAAATCAAATAAAATTTAAGAATATTTAATTCCTCTTAGGCAAAACACCTTGGTCAAAAGCAAAGTTCACGTCATTGTAACAAGTTATTTTGCCATGATTCAAACGGGGGCAATCGTTTTTTAATAAGGTAAGTACTACACAACCCGCACTTATTGAGGACTAAACGACCCATGTGGATAATGGTGTACCTAATGTTAGAGAAGTCACAATTCTAAACGACCAAGGGTTCCAAGTTCGATGCCCGTACTTAGAATGAATTAAACAAGTATGTTTCATACATTGTTTTGTTTAATCTCATAATACTTGCATAGTTGGCGCTGGATGGCTATGGAATTTAGATTCTGAACCTGAATAACTTATTTATACAACGTGTTGATCTAATATTAACTTGTACGTAATCAGAAATGAAAACATAATAAAAAAGCGTCCACTGAAGGCGAAATGAAGCGTTAGTTCAGCTCCCAACTATAATTTTGATACGGTTTGGGTAGCCGAATCAATGGATATTAACTGATAAGAATCGGCCCACATGGAAGTCATTAGAGTCAGGCTTAATCAAGCAGTAGGTATATACATAAGACTACAATGATGTTAGTGAATGTATCACGAATGCCTTTTTAATATTTGCCCGACGAGATGCTCCGATTTTAGTGTGGGTTCCGTAAGATCAAGGTCTTATCCCATCGCATCCGATATGCCCCACCCTTCGACCTCGAACACAGCTATTCCTACCAAACAACAGAAACCTCTGCACTCGCAAAGTTCAGATTAAAGACTTCAAACGGACAAAATGTTTTTTTTACACCTAATTAAAATAATTATTTCAAATTGTAAATTTCATCTTTCAAAGTTACTACTTACCCGCCATGGAGGCGCTGCTCATTCTACCGCGTGTAAAATCAATTTTGAATTAATAAATCACCACTGTAGGAAACAAAAATAGTAAAATCAACAACCTTAGTATAGATTCTGAAATTTTTTGACCCAACTAATCAAATCAAATGTTTTTTACTAGCCAAACTGTTGAAGGACGTCAAAATAACTAAAGAGGTTTTAGTGTATGAATTGCAATAGTTATGAATAATACTTCCTTTTCAACCTATCGCTGTCCACTGCTGGACAGCGATAGGTTGAATAGGTCTCTCCCATTTTGCGCCAGATATCCCGGTCCTCCGCTTTCCTAATCCAGCCTCCAGGTCCTTCGATCCTACGCTACGTTTGCCGTGTCGCGGTCCCCACTCCAGAACTCGTCTGCTCCAACGGCCATCGGTTCTGCGACATACGTGACCAGCCCACTGCCACTTCAACTTGTTTATCCGGCGGGCTATGTCGGTTACTCTAGTTCTCTTACGGATTAAATCATTTCTGATCTTATCCCTAAAGAGACCCCCAGTAGCTAGCTAGTAGTATAGCTCGCTCCATTGCGCGTTGAGTGACTTTGAACTTGTGAACCAATCCCGCAGTCAGTGTCCATGTCTAAGCTGCGTATGTTAGTACGGGTAGGACGCATTGCTCAAAGACTTTTGCCTTTAAGCATTGTGGAATCGTCGAAGTGAAGACCTGACTTAACTTGCCGAATGCCGCCCAGCGCAACTGAATCCTCCTACTAGCTTCCCTCTCGAAATTGTGCCAGCCAAGTTGGATCGTTTGGCCCAAGTAAACGTATTCTTGCACAACCTCGAGAATGACGCCACCGACGCCTGTCGGTTGTTGAGACATGGTCATTGAACATGACTTTCGTCTTGTCCAAATTTATGAAAAGCCTGAATCCCAACTCGTCGGGAGGATTAATAATAATAAAATAATACTTGGAGGATAATTAATATCTTCCTATACAAATAACAAATATTTTTATTTACTACATTTCATTATTCGGTAACTAAAATATATTACACCCTAAACACTTAAAAAAAAAAATAAAACTAAAAATATAATTAAATAATACTGGCATTACTGTTGTCCAAGGTAGCTGCCAGATCTTCGGTCACCTGTGACGTCGACTAACCTTTTGGAAATCTCTTTGAAAAGCCTCAAAGCACTAGGACCCCACGGACCAAGGGTCAAATATATATACATATACATTTATATTATCTAAATCAAATACTGGGTTTAATAGTATGTTGATTTATGTAAGATCTAAAATCTAGGTTTATGTTGTCTTGAGTAATTCAATCTTGACTTATTATTATTATAAATGGCATGGCAAAAGAATAAACAGATAGAACAATATAACTAAAAGTACTAAACAACGTCCATCTAACGAAACACTAAAAGAAAACATTCTAAACATTTATTTAACTTAAAAATATTTATTGATCATGTTGTAGAGTATAATATCTTTCACTCTCTTCAACCTATCGCAGTCCACTGCTGGACATAGTTCTCCCCCATTTTGCGCCAGACATCCCGGTCCTCCGTTTTTTTCATCCAGCTTCCGCCAGCGACCTTTCGCAAGTCGTCGGTCCATCGGGCCGGAGGGCGTCCTACGCTACGCTTGCCAAGACGCGAGTATAATATCGGGACATATATATCGTGATCACCAAATTAAATAATCCAATATGCCTAACTACATTCAACTTTAAATAAATAATACCAGGTGCTCAAATAAATATTTGTCAAGAACACATCATTTGGATGTATAGTAAAGGCGCTCAAAACTATACATCAGAAAAAAAAAACTGTCATTGTCACCCGTTGTAATTGTCATCACTCAGTATACAGATACTTGGTATGAGGTTATGTTATGTTTTCATTTACTTTTTTGTAATTCATCGTTTATAAAGTTTGTGTTTACTTTAAAAAATTGAAGAAACAATAATCATGCCACCAAAAAGAAAAGGCAACGCCCAAAGTAAACGTATAAATCATCATGTCGAACGCGACTATGCAGAAAGACTTAATGATCTCACTTTACAATCATCAGATGATACCTCAGGATCCGGGAGTTCAGATGACGAAGGCGTAGAGCCTTCTTTTGCTGTAAGCATGTGGGACTTGAATCATTGCGATCCAAAAAAGTGTTCTGGCCGAAAACTAATGCGTCATAACCTAATCAAGAATTTGAAACTGGGACAAAGATTCCCTGGGCTTGTTCTCTCTCCAGTTGGCACACAGTGCGTTAGCCCAGGAGATAAAGACATTATAGAAAAATATGGACTAGCTGTTATTGACTGTTCATGGGCTAAAATTGATGAAACACCATTCGGCAGGATGAAATCACCACATCCCAGATTATTACCGTTCTTAGTAGCAGCAAATCCAATTAATTATGGGAAACCATATCAACTAAGTTGTGTTGAAGCGTTAGCAGCAGCTATGTTTATTACTGGACACAAGAAAGAGGCACAATTTTATTTAGGTAAATTTTCTTGGGGCCATTCATTTTTAGAGCTTAATTCAGAAGCTCTTGATCTTTATGCTGCTTGTACAGATAGTAAAAGTGTGATTGAAGCCCAAAATAAATTCTTAGAAAGCGCCCAGAAAGAAAAGGAAGACACAAGACCTATGTGGCCCCCAAGTGATAGTGATTCTGAATCTGATGAAAATTCATGATGATTGTATCATGACTCGTATTATGTGTAAATAATAAATTAATATTTAACTTTATATTTTTTATGACTAAGTTTAGAACTAAGTATATTTGACATAATTATAATAAAAACTTGTAAAAATGTTTCGTATCTTCATAACTTACAACCTATGTCGTCATCCTCAGCTCAATACGTCCCCACCAAGGGGCATGAGTCTACATGAAAAGCGTGTATTTACACACCTTTGAATCTCTTTAGGCGTGACTGTAGGTTCCCTCACATTGTTTTACATATAATTTTGAAAATACATTGGTATGTGGCAGGATTTGAAACTGCACGCTTTTGGTTCTGGAAGGACCAAGTATACAACAGCTTAAAATTATCCCTTTGATTTTATAATGTACTGTAAAATAAAAAATGAAAATAATATTTATTTAAAATATGTTAGAAAAATGATAAAATAAATAACAGTATCGCTAAGCGACACCTACACGAATCTCTTATAGTACTACATGAAAGAAGTACGGTTTGTTTATCAAGTATTACCATGCAACGACAACAGATGGCGCCACTAAGAAAACTTGTAAGTTGAAGGGGAACGAGTTTGCCAAAGTTGGAGCTTTACAATTTCTGTTAGTTTGGTTTTGCTGTTTGTGAATACAAGTGCTTGAGTGCCGCGCTGTGTAATATTTTTAAACTCGCGGAATAACTTATTTGTCACTTATTATCGTGTGCATTTGTGTTTAAATTTTGTGTTGAGTGTATTGTGTGTGCATATGATTCAGACATTGAAACTTCAATGGACTTTGTATGTTAAAAAACTTTAAGGTAAGTTTGTCCGTTTCCTTCGGTGCAACCTGTCACGCAGGTGTCTCGCAAGTCACTAACCTCTGTGATGAATAAAATACTATACAACTATCATTGTATCGATTAGCATTTAGTTTTGATTCATAAATTTCAATTTTACAATTTAAATTTATATGCCTTGATAAGATACCATACATTTGTTAAGTAAAATATTAGGATTGAAAATTAATTAAACTGTAGATTTTTTTAAAATTATGTGGCTGCTTTTAAATTCACACCAAAACTGCTATTAAATTATTCTTCTTAAACAATTGATGTCTCTTGATTAGTTTCCATAAAAAACCAACCCCTTCGGAACCCTTTAAAAAGCTTTTTAACTAAAACTGATACCTTTTACCTTAATAAGCTTCCGGCTATAAGACTGACCTGAATTTCAGTAATAACTATTTTATATTAATAAAGAAATTAGACGTTTTAAAAATATTACGTTGTAAAACATTATCATTATTTTACAAACCGATGCATGTTGAAAAATTACAGGTAAAATTACATGCTCATAAAATCTGTTAGATAACTTCAATAAACTACTGAAACAAGTACCTACCTATTTCGAATCTAGTTCCTATTGGCAGTTCTCAATATTTATGTTATAATTTTTTGGTTTTATATTGTAGATACTTATATTTAGTAGATTAGCGGCCTGTCGCGTCTTCGCACGGGTGAACTTAATAGGTTTTCTTTTTACCTTTTAATTATATTATTTTGTAGTTTTATTTTTATACTTTTTCAAACCACATTATCTTTTATTAGAAACTGACAATCTGGGAAGTATAAATGACATGGCCTAATTTTGGTACGTATTTCTCAATTAAATATCAACTTTTAAAATGTAAAAAGTATCATTCTGATAACGATAGTTAGACATTATATAGTATCGCGAAGTTTATTCTAGATTTTCTTTAATATAGTAGAACCACAGATTTATATCGTAGATATATTATTTTGTTCTATCTTCAATAACTTCCGCAGCGCATGCGACGAGAGGCATTTTAGGGCACTTTATATAAGTACAATTGTAAAAGAATTGATGAAATCGGCACAATTGTTTTTGATTTTATTCATTACATGTCTAAGATACACACAAAAATACAAATTTCTCCCCTTTTTAGGGTTCCGTAGCCAATGGTAAAAGTCGGAAAAAATATTCATGTCTGTCCGTCCTTTTATCACACCCTTTTTGCTCCGAAATTATTAGCACAACTCTGTTCAAACTTTGTAAGTAACACCGACACCTCATTGTATTGTGAAATCCGAGGTTTTAATTCTTTGTTTATTGAAAATATAGATTTTATATATTTTATCGGCCTAAGTAGGGGGCGGGGTGTTATGAACTCTTTTCTTTTATAATTACGAAAAGTAAATAAAATAACAATTTTTTGAATTATTGTCAAGTGATTGACATTGATTTGTCACTATTGAGGTTTAAGATGACGCGATCGAAAATTATGATTATGTTTTGATATCGATGTAATAGAGTAATTTATATTAGTGATTTCGTCTTTTGGCGGATTTTCACTAATGCGTGGCAAATACGCGCGGAAAATGGTTGTGAATTTGATTTTGAGTATTTAGTTTACGTATTTTTGTGACAATGTTTATGTCCAGTGAGTAGATTTTTATACTACTATTACAATTGTAGTGTCCAATGCTGGACTACGTATTTTTAAACGCCAGAAAGGATTTAGACCACAGTTAACGTCATTGGTCCAGAGCGAGGTTATATCATAGTTTTCCTTTCACTAATTGTTTATAGAGCGTCGATGGCTCATTGGTGTGTGGACTGTTGCCTTCTGATCTAGAAAATGCAGGTTCAATCCGCCACGCACCAATGTATTTTCGAATTAAGTTTCCTGTTAAGAAGACCAATATTTTTATGCTCGTAAAGCAAACTTATAATATCGAAATGGGCTTATGCATTAAGTCCGCTTTAATATAAAAGGATCACGCACTTATTAGGTGGTAGACTCGGTACTGAGTCGTCTAGGTAGGTACCACGCCGTGCCAGGTATCGTCCCATGAAATAGATTTGTTTGACACTTTTGTTTCTGTTTCGAGAAGAGGCACTGTAGCTAGTAAAATTACCGGTATAAGAACCTAGCATCTGTTGTCTCGAGTGTCGGACGTAGTGCGGAATAATAACTGCCTATCTTTCGTTAAACTCCTTCAATGCCGCTCTGTCATGGTCAGGAGTCATCTTACCATCCTGTGAGCGTCCTAACCGTTCTGTACAATTAGTAAATAAAAAAACTTATTTAAAGCATGTCGTCAAAAGCTCAGTTAAAGTTCGTCACTCTTATACCACGTAGGTACTAGCACGGTTAGCTGAAAATTTTGATATACCTTCACATATTAAACTAACTATACTATGAATGTATGAAATCTACTGTAAAATTAAAATTGATTTTCTGGTGCTGAATTTTGAGAAATTTAAGGACATCTTTGGTGTCAGCATTCCATGTTCAATCAATACAAGTGAACGTTTTCTTTTTAAATTCTACTCTTGACACTTTGTGAAACAAATGTCTGTCTAATATTTACTTGTAGTAATCTGTATGTTCTGTCTCAATCAAAATGATTTATTTGAATTAATATAATGAGATTTTCCAGGTTTATCTTATCATGTGGTTGTGTGAACGAGCTATACCGGTTTGTGAGTGTGGCATTGTTTGAGATCTCAAGCATTTCATTCTGATTTGAATGTTAGTCTGCACTGGTACAGAAAGAGCGACACATGAAATATGAAAACTATCAAAGGTCTGAGGACACCGAGCGAAACTTGCTCTTGTACATCATGTATGTATAAGAGTGAATCAGAGCGGTCGTCATTACGGCGCGTTATTGCAGATGGTTCACGAATCGACAGGTTATATTATGGTAAATACATTCCTCTTAGGGAACGAAAATTACTTAACAGATTGGTTAGAACTAGGGCAGTTTATGATGATATAAGAAATCAGTTGCTCTCGGAAAGTGATGTAAGTGTGAAGGTAAAACCTATCCTTAAACCAAAAAAACACGAACATGCCCATCATAAAGAACTTATCAATAATAAAAGTAGTGTAATTTTGGAAATTGTCGATATGGTGGACAAAGGAAAGGTTTTGGGACCAAATGAATTCAGTGAATGCTGCAGTTGCTGCAGCTGTGGTTCGAATATTATTCGTGAGTATAAACAATCGGGTAGAGTTCCAAAGAATTTTCACGATCGTGAAGGATATATGATGCCAAGAAGTGGTGCTAAGCCCTTACAAAAAATTGGAAAATTAAAAAAGAGTGCTATAAGACGGAGTCACGACTTCCCGTATATGATGTCTAGGACTAGTACAATGCTAGAACCCAAAATAGAAAAAGCAATGAAAAAAATTCGATTTCAAGTTAAGTCAATAAGATCTGCTCCTTGTGCATGCACTACTCAACTAAGTAATGTGATAAAACAACAGTCTGAACATATTGTAAGAAGATTGCGTCCTGAAATCCAATTTGGAGAACAAATGATATTTGAAGGTGTTCTAGGAAAAAAGCCTTCACCACGTGCGTCGATAAAAAATATATTAAAAGAACGTAAACGAGGAAGAAATAGAAATGTTTTAAATAAAGTAACACGATCTAAAGAGCGCATTATAGAAAGTATGGGCGAAGGAGTAAAAAATTTAAGAGAATCAACTAAACAAATTAAAAGCCATATTGTATCTGAAACAAAGAAATCACTTGAAAAGATAAATAAAACACGACGTAAAATGAATGATAGCATGAACGCCACTGTTAAAAGATCTGTACATGGGCAACTAGGTCCCTGGCAAAAGAACGATTCAATGCTTTCTTCATTAACAAAGACTCCCTTGTAAAATTTAAAGAAAAACTGCGTCAAAAACAACAAATGCATGATTATGAATGCGAACCGCTTTGCATACCTGGAAAATGTGTTCCCCAGGAATGCTTAAAAATAATTAAATTAAAAAACAAACTTGAAAAAAGAGACAAACAAAAACAATTATATAGCTCTGAAAAGAAAATTGGCATAGCATCCAGAGCATCTACAATAGGAATTCAAGTACAGAAGATTATAAATAACGAAAACGCTCCTAAGGAAAAGCTCCCAGCAAAAACGAAAAAAGGACTAAATGAAACCAATAAAAGGCAGTCATCAACAGAATCTCATGTGAGTGTAATAATTGGACATAAGAAAAAAAGTAGTGAAATCGGCGTAGTAACTAACAGGAAGTCATCAAAAATCAAAGCTACAGAGAAACCTAAACAAAATCAGTCGAAAAAATCAATTATTGGCTTGCCATTTTCCCCTTCTAAATCAGTTTTACATATTTCGTCTGATTTTACAAAAGATATCATTCATAAAGCTCCTAAGGTCACCATGAGAAGAAATATGATAGATCAAGGTTTTGAATTCAGCAGAGGTAAAAATAGACATAAATCAATCACTCATCAAAAAAATATTAATAGAAAAGAAAAAAACCATGGTACCAAGGTTGTGCGTAAATACGAGGTAGCTTCCCAAACCAAATTTACTATGAAGAAACAGCCACATATGGCTGGAAATTCATTGAAACGATGTTTCTGTACATTAAGATTTAAAGGTAAAAATAACCTCAACAAACTATATCAGTTGTACCAACTGGAAAAAAATCCAATATAAACCAATCCAAAGATTCCGTTACTATTGATGAACGTAAACAGACCAAAGTCGTTAGGTCTCGTGGAGCAATGGTTTTTCAACCACGTAACAGAAAGAGAAAGATCAGAAACAAACATCGTCGATATCATCTACAATAAGAACTATAGCACCTCTTCAACAAAAAACAGGCTGTTAAAATATCATCTTCGTTTAGTTTTAATATTAAATTCTATAAAGATAACCCTATCCAGAAGGTTATTCAACCTGCACATGAAATCATATCCAAAGATATAGTACATACACGAAATAAGGGAACACATAAAAGAAGACAATTTCGACATCGACGTTCTCAAATCAGTAGTTCAACAGGAAGGTCTAAATATACATTGACAAAATATAGTTTGCGTAGATGCTTTTGTAGTCTTAAACTCGGCCAACCTGATAAAAAAATAAATAATCTCGTGTCACATTCAGTTGGTAGTTCTACACCTCAAAAATTGACCCTGGTCTTAATAAATATGTAAATATTCACAAAGCAGTATCTACAAAACCTCATAAAAAACTATATCTACAGCCGTATGAATGTGAACCTGGCATATGCATTCCAGGAGAATGTGATCCATACAAATGTCTGGAAATTATAAACAAAAGACGGAATAAATATAATAAAAATACATACGTTCAGCCACATCACATCGCGAGACACTCCAATACCAACCACTATAAAACTAGGTCAACATCTAGTGTTACATCCGGATCTGTGCCCTATAAGACTAAAAAAGTTCAATCTGCTATTGGAGTAAAAGAAAAAAAAAATAGACAAAAACATAAAACATTAAGACAAATCAAGACAACTCCTAGTAGTCCGGATCGCCAAGTAGTCAAATTAAGTTCAAGTTTCAATTTTAGCATCGAATTTTACAATCATTTTTCTTCACCTGTATCAGCCAGACAGGTTTTTGAAAAACGTCCTTCGAAATCAACGACAATAGTAAAAAAAAGACGAATGAAAGACCGTAGCCATCAGAAGGGAAACGTAAAAAGACACCAAAAGTCCACATCCACGGCTATCAAAAATAGGGGTTCATTTATTGCTCCTATGAAACGATGTTTTTGTACTCTGAAGCTACAGACTAACAAGCAGCGTGAAAATAAAGGTACAGTTACTCCACTTTCAAACGCTATTGATGAAAAAAACATACTGCACACTAAAGGAACTAAAATCAAACAAGATAACATACCTTTCGATCGACATATATTTAAAGATTATGAATGTGAACGGGGTATATGCGACCCAGGAGAATGTGACCCCTATGAGTGCTTACACCGCATAATGAAAGGTCGTTTAAAAGACTCTGGCACGCTAACGAAAAGAACAAAATCAAAACCTGGCACTACAGATACCCTAAGAAATAAAAACAAATCAAGAGGTTCTTCAGCTCGTACAAAATATAGGGTTAAGAAATTATCTACTAAACATCAAAAAGATATAAATGTTTCAAACAACAAAAAAAATATAGACAATTTCAAGCCTCAAACCCAAGGTGTTTGCTTTGGATCTGCGTTTAGTTTTGATATTGAGTTTCGTAAAAATAAGCTATTATCACAAAATATTCAAGACGGTTACGTGATTGGTGCTACATACCCAAAACTGCGTATAAATGCAATAAACCCTAGTGCCAGATATAGCGATGTACGCAAGAGTTATGGTTCTAGTGAAGAAACACCTATGAAAGCTCATAAAGCGGTAAATATACGACCCTTGTTGAAACGGTGCTTTTGTACCTTAAAATACCAATCCAGTCAAAGCAAAAAAAATGAAACAATTATCAAATCACCTAAAGTCACAGCTGTAAGCATTGTAACTACTACTGAAACTAAAACGAAATCACGTATGTATAATGGAATGCCGAAGATAAACAGACCAATAGAAACTTTTAATAGTAATATCAAGGTCATACGGTACAAAAGTCATTCATCGAGAACTTGTTCTAAATCAAGTATTGACTTTAAATACAAAGAAATGCAATCCTTTTTTCGGAATAATTCTGATCGACGATTTAATATTAGCTTGAAACATATTAAACAACGTAATAAGTTATTTCTATCCGATTTATTTCTACCTGCATTCCGTACAAATGATGAAACAATTTACACTTATTCAGAGAATTGTATTTTGAAACGAAAACGCAATGAAATACCAAATCTTTTAGAACAAAACAGTTTTGCCAAAAACAAAAAACATTCTTTCTAATACATATAACACCTCTTTTATTACTGAGCATGATTTTTATACATCTCGGCATGGTTACTATGCTATGAATGTACACGTGCCTGAAAGAAAAAGACTATATAAGCTTAAATCATATGAATGCGAGCCGGGGGTTTGCGTACCAGACGAATGTGACCCGTATGAATGTCAAAAACTGATAATGCGACGTTTAAACCCTAATGTGTTGAGAAAGTCTGGTACAACATTTTATTCAAAATTTATGACGAGTTCAACTGGTGCATCAACATCTAGTTCAAAGGCGGTACAATCGCAACGACCTCGAAGAAAAAATAAAAAATCACCGGCAGGCTTGAAATTTGAAACTATGCCAAAGAGAGGGCATAAACATGCCGTAAGAGTGGGTTCTACATTCAGTTTTAATATGGAATTTTCCAAAGTACGAATGTCTCCGCATGTAACTAACACTGAGCACCAAAAAACAGTAAAATATAAACCAATGAAATCAGCAAAAACCAAAATTAAAACAAAAGGATCAAACGGTCATCGTATTGAATTTCGTAATCGGGTTCTCAATTGGGAAAAGAAATAATCCATAGAGGTTCAGGTGTAAACCCAATGATAAGGAAGTGTTTCTGTACTCTCAAGTTACAAAAAAAGGAAAGAACACGATAAACCAAGATCAATCAGCATTTCAGAAGGCCTTTCACAAAGGCACAGAAACTCCGCCAAATACATTTAACGACTTCATATCTTCTAGACTAGTAACGAATGCAAGCCAAAATGCAGCAGTGCTAAAAACACAAAGCATTGCCCGATGAGTGTGAACCTAACGTCTGTGTGCCTGGAGAATGTAATCCACACGAGTGCTTAGAACGGATCAAACGCCGGAACAATAAGATAAAAAATATTGGTACTGGAGCTATGACGTATAAAACCTCTACTGGCAGCATGACTAGAAGGCATCGGTTTCATACTCAAGGAGAGCAAAAACATTTAAAACGAAGAAGTAAATATACGAAATCGAAAGCGAGTACAAAAAGGAAAACAAGAGGAAGTAGTGTTACCAAAATAGAGTTGAGGTTAATCGAGCCAGAACCTCTCGGCAAGTCGTACGCATTGGATCTAATTTTAGTTTTAATATAGATTTTTTCAAAGAAAAATCACCATATCAACAACCTATAGTAGTACGGAGGGAATTATCGCAACCAACAGTTGCTGTTGATCACGTTTCGAAATTCCAGTCATATAAGAAAAGTAAAAAAGACACACAGGTTCAAAGTCTGTTAAACATCAGGGATTCTCAAATTAAAAATATTACTGAAGGAAAGTCTACTATGACAGCTGCATTCTTGAAACGTTGTTTTTGTACTGCAAAGTTTCATGTTAAACAAAAAGAAAAACCTAAAAAACTTAAACCAGTTTTGCGTATAGCTTCTCATGCTGCCAATGAACTACCGTTCTTAAAACGGTGTGTTTGTGTAATGCAGAAGGCTGTCAAATTTTCAAACCAGCCTTTTGCCGAGACATCAACAATTACTGTAGACAAGTCAGTCATTACAGGCAAAGAAGTTGTACCACATGATTATAAAACTTCTCGTTATAATCTCAAACCATTTGAATGCGAACCAGGACTTTGTGTACCAGGATATTGCAATCCATATGAATGCGAAAAATTGATTAAAGCTAGAAATTTCAAAATGAAAACACGCGAAGCATTTACTGAGAGACCTATTACTAAGTCAATATCATCAAATTATTCGTCACAAATTTCAAAGGCAAGACGAACGCAATCCAATTTTAAATCAGGTACCAGCTCAATAAAATCAAAACCAGTAAAACCAATTAAAGAAATGTTGTTTAGAGAGCAGGTTTATGGTCCATTTTCTAATCAGCAAGTTGTTCGAATAGGATCCAGTTTTAGTTTTGATGTTGAGTTTTACAAGGACCGATCACCTAAGACAGTTGAAGTTCAAGCTGCTGCAAACGCATTACGGTACAGACCTTCTCAGAACACTAAAATTAAAACGGCTAAAACAGGTATTCATAGTGGAACTAAAGATCAAGGTTCTATGAAGTCAAAAGTAACAAATGAGCAAGAAACGCAGGCTAAAAAAACAAAAATGATCGATCGTGATTCTGGTTTTGGTTCAATTTTAAAACGATGTTTCTGCACATTGAAATTGCAAAATCAAAAAAGGCAACCGTTATATTTCTCCTCACAAGGAACGAAGACGCCAGCCATTAAAGAAGTACCAACTCACTATACAAGAGGTGTAGGAACAGGAAACATATGGAAGTTAAAGAGATATGATTGTGAACCCGGTGTTTGTGTGCCCTATGAGTGCCACCCATCTGAATGTGAAAATCTTATAAATAAAGGACAGTTAAAAGAATCAACAAAGACGGTGATGAGGATTTCGAAAGGAAATAATAAACAGTTAAATTACAAATTAATACAGTATAATTGTGAACCAAATGTTTGCATACCGAGACAATGTGATCCAATTGAATGTGAAAAACGTATTAAACTACGGAATATGAAAAATAGAAGTTTTGGAACATCTACTAAAGGGGATAGCGGAAAGTCGAAGCATTCAAGTTACATAAATGTTACTCCTTCGTTGAGAGCACGGAAAGTACATCATAAAAATAAAGAAAACCGAAAGAGACCAATATCTGTATCTTCTAAACCTACACGCTTAATTAAATTTCATGATCTAACTCACACAATGGATCATTTTACCAAAAGATCAGTGCAGATAGGCTCGGGATTTAGCATTGATGTAGGATTTTTTAAAAACACCTCTCATTTTAATGTAGATAATAATTCGAGGCCGGTAAAACTTAGAAAAATCCAAAGTACGCGAAGTACAAGCTCTCTAACTTATCAACACCTATCAAGATCCAAACACAAAAAAATTCAACATCATAGTAATGTTAACCATACAGAGTCACAGGTTTGGGCCCAGAAAATGCAAAATATTGGCGTCAACCCATTATTGAAACGTTGTTTTTGCACACTTAAACTTCAGAAATCAGGACCTATATTATCGAACCCCTCAAATCTTGAGCAAAGCAGCGCGTGACAAGAACGTCTATATGGCGACTTTACTACCGTATGAATGTGAACCTGGAACATGCTTTCCTGGTGATTGTGATCCATATGAATGTAAGAAAAAAATACAGAAACGACTCATGCATTCACAACGATCGGGTACAGAGAGAACGAGTCAAGATTCATCAACGAGTTCAACACTTGGATCTAAAAACAAAGCGGTGTCAAGTCAGCCAAATAAATATCCGCAATCAAGAAAATATCAGAAAGCTTCATACGCCAAAAGGGATTATGAAACAGTAGAACCCTTTGCAAAGTAGCCAAAGTTCTTCTCGTCAAGCTGTTCGAATGGGTTCCAGTTTTACTTTTGATGTAGAATTCTTCAAAAGTTCATCACAGAAGTCAGAATATGTACCGAAAATTCGCCCAACCTATACCAAAAAGGGTCATAATATTATAACTACAGCAATACCCAAGAAAACAAGAAGTAGATATGTAACTAGTAATGGTAATATTAAACTTCATCATAATAAAATGCAAACGGGATCCAGAACTGAATCCAAAAGTACTGGATTTGGGCCAAGATTGAAAAGATGTTTTTGCACACTAGCACTACATAAAAATAAGGATCAACCAGAAACTCGTACCAAATCAACTTTTCGTAATGATGATTTATCAGATCTTTATGCTTATAGTAGAAATATAGGTGTAGGGACCCGAAAAAGATTCCATCCTCTAAAACCATATGAGTGTGAGCTTGGAGTCTGTGTGCCCGGGCAGTGCGATCCGTATGAATGTTACAAAAAAATCAAACACCGAATGAGAGATTCTGAAACGGCAACTAAAAGTCCCTCAAAAAGATATGGATCTAGTATCACTTCTAAAGGTCCGAAATATAGATCTACAAATACTCAATACAGCAAAGATAGAAAATATCGAGACAGACCTACAATGGCAAATTTCAAAGAATGTGCTCCTGTATGTCGTGCGAAGCCTTGCAATAATATTAATCACAATAGACAAGCGGTTCGTGTTGGCTCTAATATCAGTTTTTCTATGGAATTTTATAAATATCGCCCTAATAATGTGAAGCTGCCCAAAGAAGTGTACAAAACAAAACCTTTAGAAAATACACCGAAACTATGTAAACCAGAGATACAAAACTTAAACAAAAAAAAATCTATCCAAAATCGTTATACAAACCGAACAGCTAAATCTGGCATGGTTCCATTAGGACAAAATAAGAAAAGTCAGGTTGACCTTAAAAATAATTCTAGAGGCACAACGATTGGATCTTTCTTAAAAAGATGTTTCTGTACTTTAAATTTCCGTAAAAATTCAAAACCTGCAGAGGAAACGCTTAAACCTCGCCAAGAAAAGTACAAAGCTCTTAAGAGATCGGTGCTGGTTCAAACTCGTGGAAAATATTCTAATAAAGTAAAAGGATATGCGCTTAAACCGTACGAATGTGAGCCTAATGTTTGTATTCCTGGTGAATGTAATCCGTATGAATGTGAGGAAAGAATAAAAAGAAGGAATCTCCGACGATATTCACGGAAAATTGGGACTCGCAGACGGTCATCTCAAATATCTGTTGGTAGTATGGCCTCAAACTTCGTCCCACGAACTAATAGGTGCACAGATGCCACTTGCCCTAAAAGAACACGCAATACTGCTCAGCATTACCAGCAGCAGACGCCAAAATTAGTGGAGCAGCCTCGGTTGGCAAACATGATAGCATCTTTACAACGGCCTGCCATCAAGGTTGGATCAAACATGAGCTTCAACATTGAATTTTATAAAGATAAATCCCAAGGACAAACGTGTTCAGATCAAAATCCATGTTTTATTTACAAGCCAATGAAAACCAAAGTTAAAAATCATCATAAGGTAAAAACTTCCATCCTTACTGAATCAAAGCCTTCTTCAATGCACAGAAAAATAGGTTACAGGCCTAGAAAACGTACTAGTGAATCGCAAGCTGACGGTGCAAAAACGAAAAATCAGGCAGCAGGTATGGATTTAATTAGAAAATGTTTTTGCACATTAAAGTTGCAGAAAAACACCCGTCCCCCTCAAATAATAACTGTCAATAGGCTAGCCATTGAGACTGACAAAAAATGTAAAGGCAATGCTAACGCTAAGTATATAAATAATGGTAAGATTTCACCACCGTCCAAATTTGTTAATAACTGCAATTTATCCGCAAAAAATACTAATTCCATTCTGAATAGTGCTGCGAAACCATGTAGGACACATTTAGCTGGACAAGCAAGAGCTAACTCACTTGAAATGACTACAATATACCCTTATATACCTCAAAATTACAATTCTAACAGAAGTGAGACTGTTATTTTGTATGACAAAAAGTCGCGATTTTTATGTCATCACCGAACTTATTTACGAAAACGTGGCTGTACAATTGATAATTGTAAAAACGATGACAAAAGGAACAAAGATACGAGAACGAATAAACAAGAATGTCCATTAAATAAATCTACCCATAAAGGGAAAGTAAAGTTATTTTTTAAACATATTTTGTCTAGTTTTTTTACAAAAAATAAACTCTCTGTGACCGTTCATAACATTACGGAACAAATCGCACTAAATTACCTGTAATCAAAGATCAACTGATTGATAAAACAGATACATTAAAAGCTTCCAAAAGTGATCGACGGCATACGGAGGTAAAAATTGAGTCTCGACCAAAAAAGTCAGTTAGTTTAAAAATGGATAAAATACTAAAAGAAGAGCAAGAAAAAAGATGAGGTGCTTCATATTCAGTCCAAAAAGCAATATTTTTGGTACCAGTCTGGTGATACAGGTGAACCGCATCGAAATACCAGTGCTCTAGATTTAAAGTCATGTATTCCTGAATGTACTATGCTGAGTATATAAAAAAATAATTATAATAACTTTTCTGCTTACGGAAATAATCACACTGTCCAAATGGCGATGATACATTCAGCAAATATTCGTGAAAAGCATACTCGTTCCAAAGGTATTATTACTACAGTTAATAATGCGAATAATCATGCAACATATAAAGAAAAGCTAATTTGCTTTTGTAAAAAAAATCGAAAAAAATGAAGATTCATTACATTTAAAAAATGGTAGAAAAGGATGTCCATGTCCTTTAAATATAAAAGAACTTGTTTTAACATCAGAGGACTTGATACCACAAAAGGTTAAAAGAAAATCTAAAAAGGTAAATTTTGAAGACACGTCAAATCCAAAAATAAGTAATCAAATAGATAAAAGAATGAAAAGATCGATGTCATCAGGGGATGGCCCTCTAAAAGAAAAAACTGATATTATAGACCGTAAGCATCAACAAACTGTTCCTTGCTGTGACAAGTTATATAATAAAATTAATTGTTGCATAGCTGGTAAAAGGTTAAGAGGTAAGTCTGAAGCTGTTGCCAAAGAACGGTTAAATGAGATGGTAAACGGGACAGATATTGTTGAAAATTTTTATAAAAAGTCCTCACAGAAAATTTTGAGTTTCAAAGACAAAGACAAAAATAGGCATGTAGCTAAAGTGGACAAATCAAAATTCAAAGTCTATGTAGATAAAGACAAAAAGCTTCAAACAGATATGAAAAATAAACAATCTAAATATAAGTTTTTGAAAAATACTTTTGGTGATACAAAACCAAGTGATAGCTTAACACGTGTTAGAAAAGAAAAGCGGAGTCAAAAGTCCTCCAAAGACAAATCAGGAGACAAGAGAGTTTCTAAAATAAAAGATAGCATCATTGAAAAGCAAGTTAATGAACCAAACAAGTTGTTGCTTAGAAGCCCATCAAATATTACAGATATAAATAGTAAGAAAAGCATCATAGAAAAGTTGCGTAAAATATCCTTTATAAAATCTAAAGGAGATATGTTAGAAAACGAAGAAAAACCTCAAAATCCAATACAGCTTGCGACACCTAAAAAGTTATTTAGAAAGAAGTCTTTTAAGGAAATATTTGGAGTAGCAAATTTACAAGAAGTTATGTGCAAAAAAGTCAAACAAATAGAGTTAAAAAGACAAGCTAGTAAAAAACCTAAACAACTGAGTGTAATAAATAATAACACAAAACTGCCTGAAACGCAAGAAAATTATTTGAATACGAAGTCCATTCAAGGTAAACCAAAGCATGTGAACGACAAAGAAAATAAAACAAAACCTGAATTTGTGAATAAAGGTAAAATGTATCTTAAAGGGCCATCTGGAGATGGAAAGGAAATTAAAAGTAAAGATAAAGAAACAAAGAAGGTTCTGATTCCTGTGTTTACAAATCAGGATCATAATAAGGCTATTGGCGCAAAAATTACTATAAAAGGAAAAGGTGCTTATAATATGTCAAATTTAAATAAATTAACAGCAAAAACTAACAAATTAAATAAACGTTGTGTTTGTGGCACCGCAATTTGCGGTAAAGAAATTGAAAAAAATATGGAGCATAAAAAGAAAGTACAAAAGCTCAAGTCTAGACCGTGTACATGCGGTAGCGCTTCGTGTGCTACAGAGGCGAAACGGGAAAGGTCAATAAAATCACTAAAAAGTAAGAAAGCACAAAAAAAACAAATCAATCAAAAACCAACAAAAAAAGCAATTTGTATTTGTCAAAGTGAAGAACAAAAAGAAAAAAAACGCTTAAAAATAAAAGCCTTAAATGAAAAGAGAAGAATAGAAGAATTAAAAGTATTACGAAAACAATTTCAAGAACAAGATAAACGGCGTTTAAAAGAACGAAAAAGAATTGATAAAATTCTAGAAAAGCAGGTGGCTATATACAGAGAATCCAGTGACTCCGCCTTATGTTGCGAATCAGTTTTAGACGTTGTTAAACTTGGAGCAACAACAGCAGTTGACATTGCTCGGTGTACTGGACGCGCCATCATCCATCCAAGACACACAATCAGAAACGTAAAAATGGCAGCCAGACATCCATGTATGGCATGCGAAGCTATAGGGAGGGCCGTAAGTAGTAGCGGAGCTGGATCAACCATTAAAAGGGTCAAGGCGAGGTGTATTGCCATGCGACGCGTAAAAGAAATGAGTGAAAAGTTAGAGTCAAACGCAATAACATCTTTTATAATTCATATGTTTGATAAGGATCCAAAGAAGCGCCTGGCAAGAAAAAAACGTATTACGCGCAAAAGAGAAACCATGGATTTTGAATGTAGTTTGTTTATGGCTTCTCTTCGAAAAAGGCCCTGTCTTGCAGTTTACTACACCTGCCCTTGGTTTTATCCTCATTGTCTGAGTATGCTCACTTTGTGGAAGCAGTTCATCGATGTGGTGTTGTTTTTAATTGCAGTCGTGTTTGGAGTCCTTGTATTGTAGCCATGGAAATATGTAGGGCGGCCGTGTGCTGCTTTTTCTGTACAGGCTAAGATCAAAATAAATGAGTTTATACATTTATGTTCATTTAATTTTACGTCCTGTATGAATAAATATAAGATTCTACATCATTTTTTTAGGGTCGATTAGTAATGTGATTATAGGTACTTCATCACCAAGAGCGGTAGAAATTAATAATTTATCCATGAGACAAAGGTATCTTCTAAACATTAATAAACCTATAACATAACAATTACTGCAACTTCTCATTGAAGAGCGCTTATATGGCAATGCTATGGTGTGTTAGTATTGTAAAATTTAAGGTTTTATATAATGGCAAACTCGCATTGGGCCCGCGTGGTGGGTTACGGCCCAACCTCCCCCTTCTATTGTGCGGGAAGACATGACCATTGCGTGGGCCGTTATATATACACCGTTGAGCTGTTGATGATGATGATAATCAATAATAAGGTAAATTCTCCATGAAATAAATATAACCTAAGAATGTAACTAATCCAAATTGAATTTTAAATAGAGTATTTAATTAGCAATCCAATCTTAAAAAAAAAACTGAATAATGGTTTTATTATGATTTATATCTCAATTTGCCGTGTAAATTAAATACCACCCCGCTCTGTTCTTTGTTTCATCTCACCCATTCATTTCTCTGACATCAAAAGCAAAAGACACGCCGACTTTTTTATTTTTCGATCGGTGTATTTCAAGTATTCTGATACGAAATAATATAAAAAAAACGGAGACAGGTTTTAGTAAAACTTGATTTTGTTTTACCTACACCAGTGCATTGATAAAAGGGCATATTATTAGTATGAGCGAATTTTGGATAAGGTCTTAACATGAACACATGAATGGGATAAAAACAATCCTATGTTCGTCTCCTGGATAAGAGCTACCTCTCCACCACAGACATCCGAATACACAATAATCTGTGTCCCCACCAATACTTCGACTTAAGACGACTCATTCCAGTATCGGTGGTGCAAGCTAGTGGTGATGGGCCCCGAAGGATTTTCACGACGTATTTTTTTTTAACTACTAGGTAAATACAGAGAGAATTCTATCAAATAAAAGATTTATAATCATATTTATTATAGAAAATTATTCAAAATTTAAGAATGTAAACAAATGCTTTTTCGAGTTAAAAGAACCAAATTAGAAACATACATTCACGTATAAGTGAAATCCCCTGAAGAGATCCTAACTGTAGCAAGCGGGCTCAGGTAATATTGACAAATGTTGTGTTTGATCCTGGACCCCTTTTGCAAACTTACTTAATACACTTCCCCCGGTTTCGCTTGATTCGAGTGGCTCTTTGATTTGTCTGCAAGCGAGACACGATCCTTCCCCTTTCCCAAGAGTGGTTTTGCGATTTTAACTGAATGATTTTTGTTGTTTAAATACTTACCTATATTAAAATTAGTTGAAACAACAGTATCAAGTGAGACTGACTATGCTTCTGATAAATTAGGTCTCCGATAAATTCTGAGAACGCCCTAATCCCTGAATAGGTTGACCCAATTTTTATGGCACTTTCACTAACAGATATTTGATGATAACCAGATTTCATTCTAATACTACAAAGTGATTTCCCAAATATTTTTATGTAAATTTATTCCCAGGTGATCGCCTGTATTAAAAAAAATAGAAACACATTAAAAAATTTAAACAGGAAACAGTGGCCTTAAATCATAACATTGCATAGTTTAAATAAAAAAGTAAGTGAAAAAATATTGCCACTATCTCTAAATGTGTTCGGACATCGTATGTCGAAAGTGCGAAAACAAAAGAGAGCAGTATCGACCAAACCCTTAAAAGTGAGAGGGAGCACCGCCACCCTCTTTATGACTCAGAGGGGAGGACCCTACACGATATTGCGGTGCCCTCGGTACTGTGTACAACTCTTGCACACAACTATCGATCGGCCTTTTGAATTAACCAATGTTGTCTCATTAGTTTTCAGTTATAAAGTTTGGTTTTTAGTTTGCTCATTTAATTGATTTTAGTGCCTGCCATACGTGCCCACTGTAAAACTAACCTCGTTAACTCGATTGACTGGCAAGAACTCTCAATATTCAATTGTTTATCGGAACTTTTCCCTGTCAATAAATTTTTCCAATGTTCAAATATGGGCGAATTATTGTCATATATTTTTTATGGTTATATCAGATTGATTTTATGCAATTATCAGATATATTTTATGCGAAGATATTTATAACTTAAATAATGGCCGTTTTCAAGCCCGTCCAATTCATTTTACCTGGATACAGTCACACTATAATATTTTTATATCACAAGAAGAAACTACACTGAGGACCTTTTCCGGTATCATTTTTGTATTATAGGCGACCTTTGTCACTTACCATTAGGTTAACTGATTGTTATTTCTTCATTAACCACATTTTACTCAAAGTATAAAGACAGTATTGGTAGTCGATTGGCATGTGGATCGTTATCAACTATAGATTGTATGACAACGGCCTGGTTCATTTAAGGCACTATCTTGTAACCGGTTGTAAAAAGCCAGTTCGAAGATGCCGATAAAAAAATGGCTTCCCTTCTTATATACGACCAAATACTTTGCAACATCTTGACGTTATTGGTTTTGTTTTACAAACTGTTTTAAATTGATGCTATTAATTTTATAAACGACTGATTGAGAAATAAAGTAACTAAAATATTGATTACCTCGAGGTCATTCAATATCTTATACGGTGTCCATTAAAATCCTGCGCTGGTCACCTTCACCTAAGATTACAGAAAAGTGGTCTCATATACCCAGTAATTTTACTATCTGCACTACCCTCGTTCGTGGAGGCTCGGCGAAAAGCAGGGGACCAGGATAGCTGGTGCAGAATGGGGGAGACCTATTCGTATTTTCTAAAGTGGACAACGATAAG
Source organism: Leucinodes orbonalis (assembly GCA_019425675.1). NCBI lineage: Eukaryota > Metazoa > Arthropoda > Insecta > Lepidoptera > Crambidae > Leucinodes > Leucinodes orbonalis. The sequence goes on along the minus strand of PQWD01011102.1, from coordinate 7,988 downwards.
TTGAAGAGATAGAGACATAACACTCCCTATTTCATGGTACGGTGATAATACTTACCTAACGGACTCAGTATCGGTACCAAGTTATTCTTCATTTTATGTTATGAAGTGAACGGGACGGTCAGGACGCTCACATGATGGTCAGTGATGCGTCCAGAGCGGCATTGGAGGAGACCAACAACTGATAGACAGTTATTATTCTCCATCAATGCCGCACTGCGCCCATAACCCGAGACAACAGATGTTAGGTCTCTTATATCTGGTAATTACACTAGCTTAGTGTCACCATCCCGAAACACAAGAGTGTTATTTCGCATGACGATATCTGGCACTGCGGTGGTACCTAGACGACTTAGTATCGAGTCTACCACCTAGTAAATTGTACCACCTATTGTATGTACATTTGGTCCTTGTATCATATCATCAACCTACAAGAACGTCTGTTTAAATATTTGCCTGTGAAACATTTGAATATGGTATTGAACCCTAAGCTTTTGCGTCCATACATAATTTCCTAGTTGGTTGCCCACGTCCGATAAATATGCATGTAATAAGTCAACCCCATGCAAATCCCTATATTTTAACATCTCATTTGAATAATTTCTTTAGGGGTTAATGGAAGCAAGATGGCGTCAAAAATCAACGCAGTCCTAAATAAGCAATGCTTTACATACGAACAGATTATGAAGTAATATCTTTATCGAGTTTCAAGCAAATCATGAAAATATAACACAAAGATCTTAAAGTCAATAGGATATCTTTTATTTTTTTAGATATAAGTTTTCAAATTCCCGACTTATTTGGCTTCTAAATATCTGGAATCGTTTATTACCTGACCGAAGTGATTTTGCGTGTAAGAACCCAAATATTCAAGACGGGGTTCAAGACGAAAGCGTTATTAGTACACCTTACAAATCGACCAAACTCAAAGGAGCCTGCTCTTCTCATCTCGGTTAGCTGCTTTCTAATTATGGACGTCAGCATTAGTAAGTACGTATTCCAATGAGCAAATCCAAATGTAATTAACTTATCTTTCATACAGTTTCTATCGCTCGGTAAGGGTAGAAATTATAACACGACCCTATTTACCATAACGAGCAATGTAGAGATAGTAATATTTGATCTCAATTATACCCACAAACATACAACCTTCTGCCTGATAGGACCTTTGCGTAATTATAAAGTTAGTAATGACTGGACCCGTTCAGAAATCTTAATTTAGGAGCGGCTTAAACTTTTTGCGTGTTATAATAGACAGTATTAATTTAAAATTGCATTATCGTTAGTATAACTCCAGATAAAGCATGTTTTGACTGTACTAGTTCGATTTTTTGTATGTTGTTGCTTAATATTTTCCACGAGAAAGTTTGTTTGGTAGATGTGATATCTACTGTGTCGCTGAAATTGCTTAGTCATAGAAATCGATTACTTCTATATTAGATACGCCAGGTACGTTTAAAGAAACGTCATTGACTACGGGTAGGTATCAATTCTAGGACCAGAATCAAGTTTCGCGAAGAAAGTAAAAAATCTCGCGCCCCCAGCTTTGCACGGGTATTTAATTTTTTCCCCCTTATGTTTAATTTAAACTTCTTTAAAATATAACGTAGCCTATGTTACTCAGGGTGAATACTGATATTCCATGTACCTATTTTTTTTAAATCGGCAATTTGGTTTTGAGTTTATCCTTGCAGAAATCACACAAAAATGTAAACCTCTCCTTTTTAAAGATAGTATTAAATGCCAAATAGTTTCCAAACCCGTGTATTACAGGTAAATATTTTTAACAACGCCCACCGCAAAAGGAAACATTGTGAATGTTTTCCCGCCAAAACACGCGCCATGTTGCCAACATGGCGGAGCGACGCGTCTTTTTACGACTTCCGCGAAAATTATAGCCGTGTTCGTACGTTAAACTTTTATACCCTCCGTGTTGGCGCGTACCTACGTTAATAATATTATTATAGACCAATGCACGAACTTTGAACTTGTTTTTATATTTGAGGAGTAATGGTAAACAGTATCTTTATAGCCGGTGTTTGTCTTATGTATAAGACTTAATAGAATGCTTGGAAATAATAAATTTTCATATTGTACCAGGGGCCGTCCCGAAGCAGTTTTTATTTAACTATACGTCAGCATTTTTGTACCAGAAAAGGCGAATTAATATTATTGTAAAAATTTTTTAAGAGATTGCGGTAAGACTTTTGAAGTGTATACAACCTTAGAGGACGATTTCAAATTTATTTTTTTGAACGTCAGTGGCTTGTTGGAATGGACTGTTGCCTTCCGATCTTGAGGGAGCAGGTTCAAATCCAGCCTTGTTATTTTTTTTGTAATTTTTGAAATTATTGTGTTACCCGACGCATAAAAAACCTGCGCACGCCTGCGAAGAATTCAAAGGTTGTCCGTGAAGTTGGCCAATCCGCACCCGGGTACGGATTGCCTTATGCCCTCAGTGGGGATAGTTAGTGAGCAGATGATGATGTCTTGTTTACGGACAATGCCGTGACCTTTTCACTTCACCTCAAAAAAAAGTTTAATTAAAATAAAGGATACCCAGGTTTCAGTATAATGTTTCTTTCACTTTAAACACCCATCGATAGGATAAAGACGCTTAAGCGTCCTTCATTCCTGGATGATCCTGGCTAATTAATTATGCAATGAATTCTTTAAATTGTTTTAACGTATTTTTTTATGAACTGGCATTTACTAAGAATTTTCTTGTAATAAGGTCAGAACATATTAGGTATGTTTGCGTTGTTATTATGCGCATAAATTGGGTCATATCACTCGCCCGGGCTTACAAACTTATACAGCGGTTAAGTAAAGCATGCATAGCCGTTGGAACTTGACAGGATAAGTTAATTTACGCGTCGAGTTCGCTAACAAGCTGTTAACAGATCGATGGTGATTTGTCTGGCTTATACTCAATGCCACTTTTACATGTAAAATTAAATGTCGTTTAAGAGAACATTTACATTCGTTATATTATAATGCTCACTTGTATTTTCTTATTGATTAACTTGTGTTATAGACGTTATAGTTGTTATAAAGGTACGAGTATCGGAGTAATATCATCATCACATCAGCTCATTAAACGTCCCCACCGAGGGGCACGAGGCCTACCCGTATAGGTGATTAGGTCCATATCGTCCACGCGGCCCCAGTGCGGATTGGACTTCACGCACAACCTTTGAATTCTTCGCAGGTGTGCATGAAGTTTCCTCACGATGTTTATCGAGTTATATATATTTATGATTTACTTATATTTTTTACTAGTATAATTGGAATTCCTAAAGAATTTGTTTTCTAGTACGTAATAAGTATCCTATTATTTGAAGTCACTACCTACTACTATTTATTAAGGGCGAAAGTTTGTAGATATGGATGTATGTATGGATGTTGTGTACTCTTTCACGGTAAAAACTACTGAATGGATTTGAATGAACTTACCACAATATGCTAATACATCAGAATAACACATAGGCTACATTTTGAGGTTTCTAATGTGAGGTCGTAAAAAAACACATTTTTTGCGCTACATTGCAAACGCTGACGAATCCTACAAGATAGATCAAAACAATGTACTACAGTATGTACAACTTAAAAAGGTCTACAAAAAAGTCCGTGATGGTAAATGTTTATCTCTTAGGAATAACCCACAATAACCATTATTTACGAAGCGATTTTAAGCAATACAGTATTAATCCTTATCCAATTAAGTATCTTATCGTTAAATGTAGTTTATAGGAGCATACTGCAGTAGCTACCTATAGGCCTATGATTAGGGCTCTGCAGTGCTTAGTTACCGTATTTCTTACTTATTACTAGACTAGACGGGACGAACCTGAAGTCCACGCGAACGAAGTCGCGGGCAAAAGCTAGTAAATAATAATAAGACTTCAAAATAATAAGGATAATAAGGTTAATATTTCCTGGTAAGTAACTAGTTGTTTTGTGTGCCCACAGCATTTTTGTACCAGAAAAGACGAAGTAATATTATTGTAACACTGTTTTAAGAGGTGACGGTAACCCCCCTGTAGGTTCTTTATTAACAATAGCCTAACTTTGACTGCCTTCCTGGCGTAGTGAGCACAGCGTTTACAGCTTCACCCTAAGGTAGTGGGTTCTAATCCTGCGGGGAAACGTCACTGCGTGCGATTTTTCCTAGTTTGTTTAGGACATTGTAGGCTGAATCGCTTGTCCGATGATTCCGTATTTAGGAGGGCACGTTAAGCCGTCCGTCTCGGCTACAATGCAACGATGATAGTCGTTGTCACCCACAAATCCGCATTGGGCCTCCTTTACGGCCTATACTCACAATAGCTATGTACGGGAAGGCCTGTGCCCTGTAGTGGGCCGTTACAGGCTGATGATGACGATGAACTAACTTTAATTAACCCCATTAGTATAATTATTATTTTAGCATACTAACTTATCTGAGAGCCTCTGTGAAGGTCAATGCGAAGTATGGGACGTGACTTCGTAACGGCAAGCCATCTCAAATTTTATCTTGATTGAATGTTTTATATAAACCTCCAGGCATATTTTAATTAAAGTAACAAAGAATACAAATCGTCGATTTAATGGCGGATTACCGGCAGTACCTACAATAAATAAATGAGTAAACAATAGACTGGCGCTCGCTTCACAAAGTGATTCATCAAACGCCTCTATCTCTATAAGAAAACGGCGGGTAGACTGTTACTGCCGTACGTTCCACGCACAAACAATGCAGCACGGTTAGGGTTACCAGGATTTAGAATTTTAAAATTATTTGGTCTATTCGACGCTCTAGTGGTGTAGGAAAACATCGTGAGGAAACCTGCGCACGCCTGCGAAGAGATTCAGAGGTTGTGCGTGAAGTCGACTAATCCGCACTGGGTCCGTATAAACGGATAAGGCCTAATCATCCTATTCGGGTAGGCTCGTGCTCCTCCGTGGGGGAACGTTTATGAGCTGATGATGATGACCACATAGATATAAGGGTAGGATACTATTGACACTATTAGCTTACACATATCAGTGCTGTTTCTCATTTAATTTCTTATCTTTTAGAAAATTGCGTTATTTGCTTTTTAATTAACTTAATCATGTTTTTTTAAAAGTAAGCAATTAAACCAGCTGGTGGCAAAGAATGGAGTACAACAGTGCGATTGCATAGGTGTTATGTAGGATACATAGCGTCTTTTGATTTCGTTCATCTCACTGCTCAGCCTTGTTCAGGCTATAGTTATACCAAATATCCAGTATACCTGCTGTATATTTGGTATAACTATTTATTAATATAATAATTATAAATTTTTTTTTAAAAATAGTAAAGATCCCTCCTTATCCCTATTTTTTGGACATTGGACTAAATTGTATCATCATCATCAGCATATAACGTCCCAATACAGGAAACAAGTCCAACAACAACATAGCAATTTAGGATTAGATTTGTAGGTATAAAAACTTATGTCATGCAGTAGAAAATAGTGATTGAGTTAGGTAGATACGGCACACCTTATTAACTCATGTTTCTTTTTTAATCTCCTTATTATGTATCCCAGGAAAGTCGCGGTCGTGTGCACCCTCATACCAAAGCACATTTGTCAGAACTGTCCAATTTTATTACTCGTTGCCGCCAGCGGCTTTACGGTCGAACTTATTTTCTTTGCCAAAACAATTATCTGTGCGGACTTTCGCGGTATTCCTATGCATATCTAATGTTAAATACTGTCGCCGTCTTGTCTTTCACAGTTTACAAGTATAATGGGTGGTTATTGTTGGCTGCTCTTCATGAATGTTTCATGTTTACTCGATTCAATGGAACATTCCGGAAGGTTCTAGGACATTATGTTAGTGGCAACTTGTATCATTGTATTCTTGTTCGGAGCGTTTAAACGTCTGAAATCTAAAACGTGTTATTATTAAGATACAAATTACTAATAGCATAGATCTTTTATGACAAACATTTATAAATTGAGTTGGCGGCTTATTAAAGGAAAAATATAATTTAATGAAATCCAATATAAGGGAATATATCGAGTTTTTTAACACCGTTTCAGTAATTTTTTTGTGGCCATGATGTTATTGTTACACTCTTTATTATTTATATTCTTTACTTGTGAGATTGTCTGAAAGAGGTCTCTCTACGGAATAAGATAGTTAATTGCATTTCATCAAACCCTGTTCATATTTATTTTGTTTGCAGTTAAAAGTAAAAGTTCATTAGTTTACAAAATATTTGTCGTCGCTATATTTATGAGCATGAAAATATCAACATCTCTCTATAACTCAATCAAATAATAAGTATCCAGTGGAGTACACAGAGATTATGAGTTGGGTACGCAAAGTGAGTAACACTTATCGCAAAAACAATAAGTAATTTACATTTTTGTCAAATTAAGTGCTGATGATGCCAGCAGATCGCCATCGAAGTGGGAATCATTTAATATGTTGGCGATTTTCTGGGTTGTCTGCACGCACGGGTACTCCATATATGCAAATAAGCACACTGCTTATTTGCATATATGGAGTGCACGACTCTGTATGTATCTTTATATAAAAAATATGTTCGTAAGAATCGTTAATACATAGGGCTACGTACGTATGTATATGTTCGTATACATTTTCGTCTTAGTTATTCAAACTATGTGGTAAATAATTTTAAAAATCTGTCGATCCGGATATTACATTCAACAACAACAACAAATAAAGTAATTATAGATTAATCGAGCTATATTACAAAATCTTAACATAAAAGATATTTGTACTTTCGGTCTTCTTACCTTTTACAGTAACTCTCTAATAAATAATTCAAATTTCAAAATGAATTCAAGCGGAACAATTCCAATTAAGCCGTCACAATAAACAATCTGTCAAAGAGCTCTTAAGTTATTCACCTGACGGATGTTTTGTACCTTTCGTCCCTAAGTTGCTACCTGCTACTGCCCCAAAGCAATCTATCACAACTTCGAAATCAACAGTAAAGAGCAGAGCCAAAAGAACAGTTGCCCTTCCTTTCATAGTGACGTTACCAGCTTATATCATTTCATATCGATAGAAACTTGCCAAGTATCGAATTAGTTAATTTAAAAAATTCGTTTGCAAGTATTAAAATGTTTATAAAATTAAAATATAAGAAATCGTAGCTAAGGAGTTGAATCTTAGTAAGGAGTTGATAATTCTTAAGAGTATATTGATGTTATTGGAAAATAAATAAATAAAACGCTTTAAAGTACCTATCTGATTATCTTACTACTACAATTACTAACAAATATATCACACATCTTTGTTTATTAAAGATTTTCTCCCTAATTAGTCCTGGAGACTATAATCAACAAGGGCAGGCCATTTTTGATGTCGATTTTTTGTGAAGTCTTTCAGAAGCTATGAATGACAGGGATAAAGAGACCTACAATTCCACATAAAACAGTATTGTTTATAATGATACGTCAGCATTTTTTTGTATCAGAAAAGACCAAGTAATATTATTGTAATACTGTTTTAAGAGATGGCGGTCCCCTGGCGTTCACTTACCATCAGGTGAGCGTCTTGACCGTTCTGTACACTTGGTAATATAAAAAAGCAATAATAATAGGTACTACCCTTACGCGGACCGTCACTGAATCACCCGTCACAGGCATGTGTGACCAATCCACTGCTCCCTCGGCTCGCCATTTGTCACTGCCATCATTGATAACAATACACACCATTCCATATTTGCGTACTTTGTCGACGTCCCAAAAGAAAGCATCGAACTTTCCTAGAAGGTTTACGCAGTGATGGCAAATGCGTCGTTGTGTTTCCGTAAAGTTACTCCTTAAGAATTTTATGGATTTTATTCGCGTATTAATTTTGATACTGAGACTTTCAGCTTACGTACGGATTCTATTTGGAACTTCACTCTTGGGAATTACTAGGTACTTTGCAAAGTTCATCAGCTATCAAGGTTAAATAGTTCTTTGAACAATTTGAAAGTTCAGAACTTGTCAGAAAAATTA
>PQWD01011101.1:0-20917 GCA_019425675.1 Leucinodes orbonalis | reverse complement strand
TAAAAAGGTTAAGTAAATGATTATGAAAAATGTTGAAAATTCATACAATTTCACAGTATGGGTTATTGTGTTTTAAATGAACAAAATGTGCGTAAGATAAAAAAATATTCGTGTCAATATTTGGTATTCCTCCTCTAGCTGCAATGATCACTGCTCTCTGCGATTCCAATCAACTTTTTATGGATGATTGTGGTATTCGACCCACTTTCTACCAACGCAGTCTTGAGTCATTGATGTTTGTCGGAGCTGGATTCTCGCTCCTAACTTTGCTTTTGAGCTCGTCCATATGTGGCTCAATGGGATTTTAAATCGGGCTGAGCGCGCTGGCCAATGCATTAGTGTGAATTTCCAACTTCGTTTCGGGAAATCACGTGTGGCCCGAGCAGTGTGAACATCGGGCAATTGTCCATGCATCAAGATGAAAATTTTCCCCCAATAACCTTGATACGGGACAACTTGATCCAGTAGAACATTTTCAATGTAACGATCACTGGTCAGACCTCCTCCCCGGCCTCCCCCAGGAACGAAAACAAGGTCCGTTTTGCCTTCTAAGGAAATTCCAGCCCACATCATGCAAGATCCGCCACCATATGCAACGGTTTCCACAAAGCAGCACTGTGAAAACCGTTCACCGGGACGACGGTAATACCCGACCTCTTGTCGCTGCCATGGAGACACATCCTCGTCTCATCTGTGAACAGGACTGACTGCCATTGCTCTATGCTCCAATCCAAATGTTCTCGAGCAAAGTGAAGGCGTGCTTGACGATGAGCTGTGGTCAATTCGGGCCTGTAGCGGGTCTTTTCGGAGTAGGTTAGCTTCTTTCAACCTTTTCTAACTGTCCACTGACTGACAGTCCCGCGAACTTGACGTAGCTCCTGCTGCACATCTACGGTAGGTGTCGATTTCGGGAGAGAGGTCGAGACCAAAAACGGTCGTCACGCTCCGAGGTGCACGGCGTCGGCTGGTATTAGGCCTCCGAGTGAAGGCACCAGTCTCTTGAAACCTTCTGTATACTCTCGAGACAGCGGACTGACTCATATTCAAACGACGAGCGACTTCTCGCTGGTTCAACCCTTCTTGCAACAGGGCAACGACTTGAGCGGCTTCTTCAGGTGTTGTATCCATAATTTTCTTCAAATGACGGCTTTAATTTGCAGAGATGTGTTCAGGTCAACGTCTAATGAGCGACTGATAAGAAAAAAACGATTACAGGGGGTTTTATAGGGGGTTGTGTCGCGCAAGTTGTGAATAGAGCGCAGAGCAGTTTACGGGAGGTTGCGTTCAGTTGCATTCTAAGTACAAGTGTTTATTTAAATTACTGATATTATGCTATTTATTATTCATTTGAAAGCCTAATTACTAGGCTTTAATTATGTAAAACATTATATAGAGGCAAAATAAGTCATTTTTTAGTTATATCACTTTTTATGCGCACTTGAGGCTTGAGTCGATTTACTTGCACGCGAGTGTATAACTTGGCCGAATAACCAAAGTTGTTGTGTGCAACGGGTTTACAGGCGTTTCTGCCGATGAACGAGCGAGTCATTAACTTGATCCCGACTCTGTGTTGAAGTTGCTTCTCCGAATTATAAGGAACTCTAAGCAGATATGAACTCGTCCTAAGGATCTCCGTGTTTCAATACAGGTCTGTCATGGCACATATCTTAGCAGAACTGGTGCAGGAAGAGGAACAGAATTCCAAAAACCATTGAAGAAGTGACACACTGAGGTCGTCCAATCGCACTAGGCCCGCGTGGACGACTGAGGCCTAATCACCTATCGGGTAGGCTCGTGCCTTCGGTGGGGACGTTTAATAAGCTGATTGAATGATGATGATGATGACTTAGAAGAAGCAGCTGGTGAAGTTTAAGACAGTTACTTACGCTTGCCAAGAGCATCGGTGTTAACTCAGAATAACTGATTCCGTCGTTGCTGAATGTCAACGGCGTTGGATACATCTGAGATGAGACAACTTTATCGATTTTTCCCGGACGTGATGGCTCACCTTAGTCTTGGCGAACTTCAACCACCATAACAAGTGAGGGTTTATAATGCTCCAGCACCGTGGACCACAGCCATAGTTGTTCAGCAGTTATAAGAAAGACGGAGGATTAGTCGCTGTGTGTGGCATTAAACACAACGAGAAAGCCTTGGCCTTTATCGAAACCTGTGCTGTTCCGGAAGCACTATAGCAAAGCATCGATTAAGCAAAGACTCATCCATTTGCGTCGTGGTGTGAGACTGGGGATGTTAAAACTGTTCACAAACGCATTTAAGGATGTCTTAGGACATAGAGCTGGTCTGAACGAGGCGCCAACGATAGCGATCCTCGATAACCTATACTGAGGCTCTTTAACCTGTGTTCCTGAATTTATAATAGGCGTTATCTTCAGTATTTATATATACATGTACATTGCGTCCCCTCCATCTATTTTATACAAGAATAATCATTTGTTACACATTCACTATATTTGGATGTATACAAAAAACAAACTAATACATATCAGTAACAGCTTAAATCGGTTTAAGTGACGCGATGGACTTCGAGTTTCAACTGTACGATGCAGAAAGAAAGATACCCAAATAGATGGATTATGTTAACTGAACTGGAAATAGGAGTATTATCTACCAACGGCTCACATACAAAATGGATGACCGATTTAAATACTTTCAAAAATTTTTAACCTACTTTTGCGTACTGTACAGTCACTGTTTAGGTCATAGGGATACTATCACCTAATTATAAACTAAGCAGTTGGTTATTGATTTTGTGTACATTTATCCGTTAGTAAGTCTAACGGATTAATTTACACAAAATCAATGCATAATGTATATGTATGCAATAATAATGACCTATATTAAAAAATATATATATGAAATACCTCCCCCTACCTTAATATATTTTCTACTTAATATTATTGCATAATCTATACCTATAGCGTCGGTGGCTCATTAGTGTGGACTGTTGCCTTCCGATCTGGTGGGTGCAGCTAGGCGCAGGTTCAAATCCGCACGTACCAATGTGATTTAGAATTTACGAAATAATATGTATGTACGTCATCCGACGCTCTTACGGTGAAAATAACGGGAACAGTTATACTTCGAGTATATAATTGACAAGCAATGGCATTGTCTAGGTACCCTGTTTATTTTGTATCCTGTATTGTTTGCGATTGATCGTGCTCCAGATGACCAGCATCTCATACCTACATGAAATATCTATTAAGACATAGCGATGTGAGTTATTAATATAAGCATCCTTGTATATTTGCGAATTCACTGATTAACAACGAGGTATTTCACTAATCTTGTAAAGAAAATTACATATAAGTTCAAACTTTTCGTATCCCTACTTATGCATAATGTTCGTACCTTCAAAACTGTATAGAATGAACACTGAGTTGGCTCGAGGGGTTTCTGTAATCCAATTAGACGTCTAACCCAATTGTGTCCAATGAACATCAATTACCTTGTTCCATTGCTGACGTCACTGCACACTAAATACGGTTACTTACGGTAACTATTTACCATGCCTTATATTTGTTTATCGTACCTTTCATATGTATGATATGTATCTGTAACTCACTAAACGTTAAATCGGAAAAGCAAAATTCTTAATTCCCCTTTAATATAATAAGTGCACAAAACTTATTTTTGAGGGAAAGGGGGTCATTTATGAAAGTCATAAATATTATAATTGGGCTCGCATGGGGACTGGAAAGTGAAATCTGGATTTTGAATCCAAAATGTATACAACAAGAAATTTGCAAGCTATCGATTTGCGCTAAGCGGCGAGTGGAGCGGGCGCGACGACGCGCGCCTGCCAGCAGCACCCACCCGGCGCGCCCGCTAGCGTCCCCTCTCGTCCAATAATCGCTGTCACAATAACGAATCAACCTCTCTTAGATTAACTTTGTTTGCGTCTTATTATTCGCGAGCCCACTTGACACGAATAACACCCTTCAAACGCCACGTCATACGTCTAACCTTACCAGATTGTGTAGCCGTAAGTGCTGTGTGTTAATCGAGTGTTAATCGAGAGCAAGACTATGTAAGTGAACTTACATATATACATGTTGGAAACATTCCATTGTGTTTTGAAAGCGTTGCCGGCCGGTTACTACTGAAACAATGAAACTTCAGGGACGGATTCACGACAGACGAATCACGATCGTGCGGTACTACGTCAGAGCAACTGGAATAGATCACACAGAGCGGCGTGAAATTAAAGGATAAACAAATGAGAACGCCCGGGAACGATTATAATGAGGCAACAGTCTGCATCAGGAGGTGTCAAGCAGCAGACACCGGCGCGGCGACGGCGTGACCCGGCCGTCGCGACTCGCCCGCGGCGCATCGTCCGAACTGGGGCATATCAATAAGCGTGTCCCAGTTACCTGGATTCGGAGCGTAGTGGGTGCATTCGGGCGGAGGGCGCCGATGACGATGTCGGGCAAGTCGTGCGCGTCGGGCAGCGTGCGCTCGTGCGCGGGCTCGGTGCGGCTGGGCGCGCCCGCCGCGCACGAGGTCGTGCTGGACGCGCTCTACGAGCGCAAGCGGGACAAGAAGAGCGTGCGCGTGCTCACTGTCATCATATACGTATTCTGTGTCTCGCTCGCCGCTATCATGCTCTCGCTGTACTACGTGTTCTTCTGGGAGCCAAGGACGCGCAGTACGCGCAACGCAAGGTGGCACACAATGTAGAGAAGCAACCAGCACAACACCAATGCCCACATGCTTTATGCCCTACACCGGTAGGTCACACCACCCACGCTTCCCTTACTAAAACACGCCTTTCACTACTCTGCTCTAGATGATATACTTCCTTCCTAAAATTCACAAAAACCCTAATGCTAGCCTAGCATTACCTACCTTCCTATTGCAATCTTTAAACACTGCGGAACATACGTAACGCATACGTATCTACCTAAAACACAATATTGTAAGTTGTATGCTTCGCTATAGATAAATAACACACATGAATATACAGTAAATATACATACGAGGTATTTGCGTGATATGAATAGTTTCCAGATAGTCTAAAAGCACGATATTAAAAATTAAATTATTTACTGACGTATGTATAGTGCTACAGATTCTCATCGTTCCAATCCTAGCCACAAATATGCCGTAATCTGATGGAAGCACTTAACTGAATATTGAGAATAATCCACAAGGGATTTTACGACCGCTTCATTAAACTTTAAGTAGCTTCAGGCTGGCTATAGATAGGGATATATATAATAATGATGTGGCTAACGTATCGAAACGTTTTAGCACAATTCGGATATGGATATTTTAATACTATAATAAGATCAAAATATAACGGACAACACATAATACTTCTGGCAGTGGCAAGAAAGGTAAATAAAAGCGTAGTATCGTAAGGTTAGGTTTACCAGCATGTATCACTATACTTTGAGTAAAGCTACAATAGACATACTGAAAATATACTCGTCAAGGACAAGAAATTAAAAAAAACATCTAAATGACTGCATTGGTACTTAATATGGTCAAGCTCAAATGTTGACCCAGATATATGCATTCATTGTTATAGAACGGATTGAGCTTCTATAAGTTGCAAGAAAACCGTTCAGAACTCAAAATTGTTTATAGATATAACTTCGCACAGGACAAGCAACAAAAACTAAATAGGTACCTTATTTAATTATAGTACATTATTGTAAAAGTATATCTAAACTAATATTGTATATGTGGAAGTGTGTCTGTCTGTTTGTCACGGCAAAACGGAAAGTCGACTAGACGTGATTTTAAAGAGCAGTTAGTTGAAGGGATGGAGAGTAGCATAGGCTACTTTTTGTCTAATTATAACCCCCACATCCCTAAAACGGGGGTTAGAAGTTTGCATTGAACAATTCGTAATTTTACTAACTAACAAAAAGCTTAAAAAAAGGGGGAAAACATTATATGAAACATTGAAACATCGCTATATAGCTTGGGGACCTCCCCAACACACATGCTCCTGTATTCTGAAATATGTAAGTAGGTATGTAAAGGCATGAGTAGGTAATTGAACCATGTCAGTTTAGTCCTGTAATTCCGTTAGAGACATCTGAAACATATAATGAACTTTTCGTTTATAACGTCTAGAACAAACTATTTCGGGCCAACTTTCGTATGAAGCAATAATGTTGCGTGAATTATATTAATATATAATATCCCCCGACATTCGCGCAGCTCATCTAGTCCCAAACTGAGTATTTAGCCTGTGTATGGGTAGGAATTAAACACGGATATATATATTATATATTTATTATATATATTAAATACTTTCATTGAATTAGAGAACCTGTCATGTTCATCAACGGCATGTAACCAAAATATTATTATCAAGTAAAAAATAAATTAATTCAAATAATAATAACTAAGAAACCTACAAACGTAAAAAAGGTGTCCCAAATCACTGTCCCTAGTCTGTGACATGGTACCATAAGGCTGGCAACATTCCCGCGTTGTATAGCCAAACTTAAACGTTGACCAAGAAAGGCACCTACTCGCCTGTCACCTGTATACTCGGCTACACGTTTTACTAAATCCGATATACACGCATGGGCACATGGTCCCCACAGTCCAAACGTTTCCACAGCAAAAGGTTCAAATAAAAAGTTCGTAAATATGCCAACCTGACCAACACAGTCAGGTTGGCATATTTACGAACTTTGTTGAATTCAGCTGAAGCAGCCGCTGACAATTTACCTAAACCTTACCTTACTACCTTATTACCTACCTACCTTATTACTAATACCTAATAAAACAGAATTTATGGAATTTTTTTATTTCATAGAGTCCCTATAAACAATGAAATATTCTTAATATTGTAGACTTCACGTAAATTGTATGAAGGTACTTACTTGCTGCAGTTTAGTTAAATCTCCAGAATGACTCGACAGACGTGATCGCCCTCGGTTATTATAAAGTTATCGACACAGTATCTCGTACCTCATTGTTGGTACACGCATATACATATTTATACAGATGTTACATAGTATTTCAAGTCGAGTGATCTGCTGGTGAGAGTGGAGTGCTCGCGTGCTGTGCTTTGCTGCTAAATATAGTGCGAGGTTGACGGCAGCCGGCAACAAAACCCAGAGCTCGTACGCTGATCATGTTTGTTAGAAGTAACTCACCAAACGAATACAATTTCTAGGAATAGAGCGGTGCTAGTAGTATTAAGTTCACCCTTAATACGCAGTTTTGATGTACGTAATCTTTAAGTGGGTTAATAAAATTCAATTTATGGATACGATATCCTTATTGAATAAATATCGAATTAGGGTGCCCTGAAAAATGATCACAACGTGGGTCGTAACCACTACCACCACTATTAAGCGTCGGTGGCTAAATGGTGTGGACTGTCGCCTTCCTACCAGGAGGGCTGAGGTTCAAATCCCGACACGTACCAATGTGTTTTCGAATTTTCGAAAATATATGTACGTTATCCGACGCTCTTACGATGAAGGAAAACATCGTGAGGAAACCTTCATGCACGCCTGCGAAGGTATTCTAAGGTTATGTGTGAAGTCGTCTAATCCGCACTGGGCCCGCGTGGACGACTAAGGCCTAATCACCCTATACGGGTAGGCTCGTGCCCCTCGGTGGGGACCTTTAATGAGCTGATGATGATGATGATGAAAAAATTATCTCTAGGAAAAATAATTCAAAACACACGCTGAAAAAATATTTTTTATATTTTAATTAAGATGTCCTTAATTACTGGGTTACTAATATTGAATTAAAAATTAACACATGATTGGCTGATTAGTAAACACTATAATTTAAAATTTTTGACGACCCATTTGGAGTTGCGGTTGAGACGTCGACTGCCACACCAAGGGTTCGATCCCCGGGCAGTACAAACATTTGTGTGCATGAACATTTATTTTTGTAATAGTCTGGGTGTTCTCTATGTATAAAATGTATGTATTTACAAAAATATATATGAATATGTTTATCCATTGCATTGTACCCATAATACAGGCTTCACGCTTAACATGAGGCTAGATGGCACTGTATGTATGTCGGTTGATAATTACGGCCTGACCGTCCTGTTCATCTTAAAAACGAACTATACAATATAAAACTCGACCATAGTCCAATTAGGTAGGTATTCTATTTCTGCCACCTACCACTAAATTGGTAGCCATTTTCAAAACGATGCCCGTGACGTCCATAATCGACCGCTATAAAACCAGACAAATGGAAATTTATTTTTTAGTGTAAGCTACATACTTTCTTTATAAATGTGGCGATAAATAAGTGAAAGATAAAAAAAACATAATTTGTAAAATTCTACTCTACCCTTGCCCAGTCAGTGCCTCCGCTATATTTACCTATACCTGAAATATGTATTCATTTGAATCCAAATCCTAATGATAAAGTATTGCTTTTAAGTTTTTTTTAAATCAATTTAGATTTCTAACTCTACAACTTATTAGATTTTAGGACTTAACGTATAATTTATTTACAAAAACAATCCTATGTAACTTTTCCCTGAAAAGATATCAAACAAACACTATAAGTAGGTACCTATGTTCAACCCTGTTTTAACACGATTACGCATTTTAGGAAGCTTTCAGTAAGTTTAATGTTTAAAGGTGCCAGTTGGCCTATAGCACGATACAAATATAGGCACACTATTACGTACAAAATGATTATTCTGTATCACATCGTATACTTTCTACATGACTTGTCCGACCTTTGCGGTAGTTGAATTGGGAATTAAAATTTAATAAATTCTCAAAAATGTATTCCCCCCAATGCATGTATTAATTTTTATATAGTAAGTAGGTATATAAATAAATATATACTTTGTACTTTATACATGTACAACTTTAAAATTTACGGATTTGCATACAAACATTCAACGTCTTTGGAGCTGGAGGACCGTTTTCTTCGCAAACTCGTTATAGGCTGAAGTAATAGAATGGTCAAATTTCATATAAACCTTCCTTTTCTAAAAAAGGTATTTTTAGAGCCGTAGAAGATTCTCATAGCAAATTGCTTCAGAAACTAGTAATTTTATAACATAAAAGGCTTTTATACTGATAGCGATTAGCAACATGGCTTTTAAAGAGTTTGAAAAGTAAGAATTGGAAGAGCTAGAGATTATTTGTCCAGAAATTGAATCTTCGCGTGGAACTTGATATCTTTTTCACAGATACTATCATTATCTGTTTCGATCTTTTGCTAGGTGGTAGACTCGGTACTGAGTTGTCTAGGAAGGTACCACCGCAGTGCCAGATATCGTCCCATGAAATAGGAGTATAATGTACTTCTGTGTTTCGGAATGATGGCACTATAACCGGGTATAAAAGACCATATACCTTTCGTCTCAGGTGACGGGCGCAGTGTGGCATTGACGGTAAATGATAACTAGTTATTATTCTTCTGCAATGCTGTACTGTCATGGTCATGCGGACCACTAACATCAGTTTCTAGGGTGGTTATGTCACTTACCATCAGGTGAACCTCATTCGTTTGGGTACAAGAAAGGACACTTTGAAAAATATTAGCCATCATTACAGGTACCTATAGCGTCCACTGGTGGAATAAGGTATCTTTCAAGACGAATGAGTATTTTCAATAAGGAATTATCATAAGTCTCGTAATAGTCTACTGCGTGTTAGTGCTCGTTTGGTAGGATAGACCACACAAAAATATAGGTACTATTCAGTTTAGGTCCCTAAAAATAAAATTTATTTCTACCACTGGTTGGAATGTTGTCAACTGAGAAGAACCCAGCAAGAAATTCTGTAGTTACACTTTTCAAAAATGTGGTTATGTGTGATTATTATGAACTTACCTATATTTATTTCACCCACCAATCAACATTGAACCTTAAAGAAGTGCATCGGTGGTGGCCACATGGACATCGCTAAATGTATTAATTTTAAGTTCTTATTTTAATAATGAAGAGTAAGACTTAAATAGTGTAAGAGTTATTGCTACTATTATTATATAAATATAAAACAGAGAGAGAGAGAGTATTTATGATGTAATTTATTCCCTTTATTCTATATTATCACCCCCTACTTTACCCAATGTAAATATTTAGTTATTTTAATTCTGTTATCCCATTCCCCCTTTAACCAATTCTTTTTCCCCATGTGCGGAGCACTAACATAATATCATAATACATAATTAAATTACAAAATAATCTTAAACTAAAAAGAGTACGGACCATGAGTCTGTAGATGTAATTTTATTAATAATTAAAAAAAAATCTACATTGAACCTGCGAGGTAAAGGCCTAATGTCCCCCTAACTATACTGTAGTAGAATAGGAATGGTATATAAGCCCTGTATTGGAAATTTAACGTTAGCTGCGTCTGTGGTAAACTGCTCGCTGCATGACACCGGTGAATTTTGTAAGATTTGTTATTATTGCAAGATATTGCAGACGGAATCACATGTCTAGCTAAAAGCTAGAAGATAATTTAAAACTTCGAAGGGCACACTAAGCAGTCGGTCCCGGCTGACAATATGGCGGCCATTAGGTAAAACTAAGTAAGAGGCCAAAAAGGCTTTTGAGAAGAAAGAACTCCGACTCCAAGGTTGATCTTGTTTATCAATCTGACTACCCACTTGATAAAAAGACATCTCGATATATTGGTCTCGATATATTTAAACGTAAAAAAAATTACTGCAATAGGTACCTACTGTTAACCCCAATTAATTTCTCCTAACTTTCTATACGCACTGTGAATCAACTTGTGATCAACTCATTTATGAATTGCTAGTACCTTTATGTACCTACACTCAACAACAGATACTTTGGACACTTAAAAATTATCTAGTCCTAAAATCATAGTTTTGTAGTATCAATTCAGTCCTTAACTGTTTTTTATTCTTTCTCAGGAGGAAGCAATACCACAATGAGCGAAAACATAACTCAGATGCTAACCAACGTCACCGAAGGCTTCTTGAACAGTACGGACATCAGCGACGAGGTTGCGGACATGTTGGATCTCTCGGACGCGGTCGACACCGGCTCAATCACTGCCGCGGCCGACGCTCCCGACCTCGAAGCAGGAGTCACATGACCTTCAAATAAAATTATCCAAATTATGTGCAACTCAAAAAAAACATAACGAATGGTTACTTTACTTATAAGTTTAACGCTATCGTGTACAGTAAATAACAATTATACCTCACTAATTGTCTCGTTTACTGACACGGAATGTATTTATTACGCCATGTATTTAGTTAATATGTAACGGATATCTGTAACAGAAACACCAATTTCTATTACCTTTATAAGATATTATTATAAGACGCCTTCAATACAACTTGTGGACAATGTTTATAAAGCGCCACAGCATGTTTATAAAGCTCGTCCTGCCTACATAAGACATAAATCGAAGTTAAATAAGAGTACCTAGGTATCATACTCGTCAAATGTGACCATTTTGGTTTGGTAGACAGACAGAATGTGTGACTTTAGGAACTATGACACTTTAATAAGCACATTTAAGTAGCTTCTGTGGTGACTCAGGTAGGTACCTATTAATTTCTACTATTAAATGCTTCAGTTACCAGTATAGTATTTCCCTTACCTATATTTTTATGCAAGTAACAAGACATCTTCATCGCTTTCGTCGCAAATCCCTATAGGTTTCTATTCTAGGTTACACTAGTCCCTATTCGCGTAACTGGCACGTACTTGGTCGCTTTTCTCCCTGAAACTAGGTTCGCATCCCACTCCCCAGAGTGGGATGCGAACCTAGTTTCAGGGAGTTGTGTCCCAACACTATTAGGCTCGTTGCATATTTTCTTTCGGCTGAGAGCCATCTGCGTTCGCGGCTTGCCCGGTGAAGCTATGAAAGCCATCTGCGGCCAGCAGCGAATACTCATTCCGAAAAAATATGTATGCACCCTAAAATATTAAATTAAAACATAACATGCTATTTATTAGAAATAGGTAGTACTAGGTTCCTACACTGCTATCACCTAGGCATGCTAAATAGTTAACATATCTAAAATATGTTAGATTTTGGCACCTATTCATAAACAAGTTTTAATGAAGGCGGCTTTAGTTTTATACGTGACGGAGAACTTGAACGCTGTAGCGAGTCCTAACTAGTCATAATTTTATGTAAGTAGAAAAATATATAGATTATGTACGAGAATTTACGTATTGTTAATAAATGCCTAGTTGCCTATTAAAATATATTAAAAACAATGATGTAGGATAATCACATTCTAAATTATAACATTAGGTAGTCCACAGCCACTTATAATAATAAAGGAAATCTTTGAGTGTCTTGTCAGTTAAATATTAACGATGATCTCATAAAATTGTTTCGGCTAGTAGTTTAACAACGTGTAGATAAATAATTCATGATACTATAGGCTGTTTAGTAATAATCGTGCGTGCCGGTAATGGTGATAATATGCATGTTTCATTGCGAATCGATTCAGATCGAGCGTGTACCTAACTTACATATAAGTAAATCATGTTTACTATGTGGTAGGTGTATTAGTAGGTACCTACATAATGATTAAAGATAATTTTCATTTTGTAAACATATTGTTTTAATTTAGGTGTTAGATCCCCAAAGATTAATACTACTAAACATAATATTTTAAAAAATAACTGATAGAAACTTTACCTACTGCATTTCGTATCCTGTAACATATACAAAGTAAATCTAAAGTCTAATTATTTAAGATATTTTTAGGAGTGTAAACATTATATATTTATGCACATTCTATATCACTACCAAACTAAAAAGTTGAATTTCATTTAAGTTTGCCTCCTTTTATAATCTAAAAATTATATACTCTAAGTGCTACTTTCGGTTCTAATGTGGTGTTGGTAAAATATTTATTGCTTTACAGTTTAGTCGCCAGTGAGGTACATATGCGTAGATTGTGGTGCTGTCATGGCCGCCGCTAACCGCCTAGCGCCCAGCAGCGCGGCGGTACGCTCGGCGTCGTATTTGCAGTACAACACTGACACACTCATATTACATTCACTTCCGCCATATTTGTTCTGATTAGATTCCTGCAACCAATAATAGACATGATGACTAGGTCCCGGGGTCGTTTTTAATTACTGAATATAATCAGATATATGTATAGGTAACAAATAACAATGTGCCAACTTTAGTTAGATAACTCAGGTTTTATCAATTTTACGATACTTCAAAGTTGTGCCATGATAAAGTATTACCATAACTGAAAAAAATATATAACAAAGGAAAACACATAGAATTTTAACGCTAAGCATATTAACAACTAAATCGTGACGTCATTAATATTGGGTCACTTAAATAAGCGCTTTTGGGTATTGATAGGATGTCAAAATTGTGATTATTTAGTACTTCAGAAGTACTTCGATACCATAGCAGAAAAAAATGACATCGTCACATTTTATAGCTGAATAGGGATGAAATTTTATTTTTTACACATTTAAAAACATAAGGAATGTTGTCAATTTTGTTTGAACTATGTAATCTGTGCTCATCTATATTGCTGATGTGTTTATGTTTATTCATGCAAACAAAAGCTTCATTGGCCTCGTTAAACGGATAATGGGATTTAGAACACAACCTGACACGATTGTAGGAAGCACTACCGGCAGTTAAGGTAACGTTGATCCTCGAAAATGCCATACCTTACACGCATATTTACAAATATACACAATTTCAAAGAGTATCGTTGGCTTTTTGGTTTGGACTCTTGCCTTCCGTTCTGTGGGGCAGGTTCAAATCCCGCCACGTACCAATGTGTTTCCAAATTTTCGAAATTATACATATGTACGTATCCGACACTTTTACGCTGAAGGAAAAATCGTAAGGAAACCTGCACACGCCTGCGAAGAGTTTCAAAGATTTTGCGTGAAGTCGGCCAATGTGCACTGGACCCGCGTGGAGGACTAAGGCCTATAAACTCGCTACGGGTAAGCTCGTACCCCCTCAGTGGGGACGTTTAATGAGCTGATGATAATATACAATTGCGAACAACTGAATGTCAGGAGAAAACAGACACATGTCTGGAGAGTTATTGCCCGGTGAAGCTGTAAAGGCCATCTGCGGTCTTGAGAGAATGCAAAAAGTGTGTCAAATAGTAAGTTTTCTATACTAAACAAGACTACCTCCACTATTTGTGTTTATCACCAACGAATGTAATCACGAAGTTTGACAAACAAAGGGACAGTCCTTCCCCTGTGGGAAGGACTGTCATGGTGCCATGGCTATGATCTGTATCATAGCCACGGGGAGATTGGATTGAACCCACCAGGCGGGCTTTATGCGTATTGGTGTTAACGAACACCTATTCTAACATTGCAGTTGGGACCGATCACATCGTTTTTCTTTTCAGACAACCATGTAACTCAGCCCCGTCATTTTGTGTTACGAAGTGCACGGGACGGTCAGCTCGCTCACCTGGTGGTAAGTGATACGCCTGACCATGACAAGGAAACTAATAACACTAAGTTGTCATTATTTTCCGTCAACACTGCGACAGTGTTAGGCCTCTTATACTTGTAATTGTTAATTTCACTAGCTACATTGCCCTCATCCCTAAACATTGGCATGCAAAACACTCGTATTTCCCGGGACGATACCTGGCACTGCGTTGGTAGGTACCTAGACGACTCAGTGTTAAGTCTAGTATTCTACCACACTTAACCATAGAGCCCGTATAAATAATGATAATTTAAAATAGAGCAGTATTCAAAACTAAAATTAAATTCAAATGGGAATTCTTAATCATATGCCATCAGTTAACATACCTGCATTAGATTGCAAAGTTCAGAATAGAAATGTGGAAATGTAGGTGGTTGATAAAATATTATATGCCGAATGCCCTTTATTCGAAATCTTCTAAAGAAATGTACTCTTTCTGAATAAAGTAAGAAGTGTGCTTCAGTGTGAAAGAACATATCTCTTGCTCTGGCTATTTTGAATCCTGCAAATAAACAATTATAAATACAAATGGTTCGTTATAAACACCACCCAAATTAATATCATATATATATATTATATATATATATATATGAATTAAATTACCCACGACTAATTACGCGGTTGAGACGTCGGCTGCTACATCAAGGCCGGTTCGATCCTGGGCAGTACAAACATTTGTGTGCATGAACATGTCTGTTTGTAATAAAAAAACACCCAGACCATTCCAAACACACATGTTCATGCACACAAATGTTTGTACTGCCCGGGAATCGACCCCGGAACCCTTGGTATAGCAGCCGACGTCTTGACTATTGCACCAGATGGGTCGTCAATAAAAGGTTAACAAGCAAAACAAAAAAGGTTGTTCATACCTTGAATATTCACATATTTGAACAAAGCCTATATCTTCCTTCTTAAAGTAATTTCGAATGCGCACATAGTCAAAATAACTAGGCACATATATTAGTGTATGGCTCATCAGAGTATCTCTCTGTTTGGGTAAAATTTCCTTGATGAAATATTCAAATCTAGCATCAGCAGAAGCTAAAGGATTGTCAGCTTTGAACCTGCCAAATAATTATCAATTAAATAACCAATTTCCGAAGATCTGTCCCCGTGGGGATAATATGTTGCCTATGTTTTATTATGTTAGCCATATTTTGAAGTTTCATCAAAATCTATTCAGCCGTTAATACCAGAAGAAGTAACAAACATAGTCACAAACTATCGCCTACAAAATATTCGTGTGATGAACATGCAGTTTACACATACCTATGATATATCTGTGGTACTTGTAAAATAACTTGTTGTATAGCTCCACTTTCAACCGGATTCACCACCATTACTTTACCAGAATAATTCTGGCATTTCTTATTAATAACTGACTTGATTTCTGGTAATGAAACTGATGAAAAGATTAATGTTTGCCTGAAAAAGAAACGAGATCATAATACAACAAAAGTTCAATTTAAAATCTACATAATATGGCTAAGCGGAGTGCACAAATCAGGACATTTAATGTATTTTTATCATCGCCGAAGGTCATGTCTTCCAGCTGACGAGCTGGCTTTCAATTCCACAAAACTTGACATTACGATTACAAATCAAGTGTATATTTGGTATTCCGGTACAACTTTAGTGTTTAACTATAAGCAATATGACAAACAGACACTGCAATTCTATTTATGCAATTATATTTATATATATATATATAAATATATAGCCCTGTATTACATGTTATAAATAATTGAGTATGCTTTTGAGCCTTTATAAAATATGCAACAAGCCCTAGGAAGTTCCAGAGTGGCAGTCGAATCTCAGTTAAAGGTGTTAAAGAGTTCTAGGTAGTACAGTATATCAGTGTCGGATTAAGACACCACAGGGCCTGTAACAAATCTGGTTCAGGGGCCCCTGGTTTTGTCACAGGATTCCGAGTTAAGGGTATCCGTTTCAAGGGTCTATTCTTGTGACAGCTAGTGGTAATGAGGTTTATATGCTAGTCTAAATATATCGATTACAATTATTACATTAACATCAAAAAGTTCTGATTTTTACTTACTTCTGCACTTACTGCAAAAAAATACAGCCCCCAGAAACAATCTTTTAGCTAAAACCATGTATAGAAGGGATAATTGACATTGTTTTAGTTATTTATAACAACTAAGCAAACACCATAACAACTCACCTGTAATATTTTGACCATCCATTAACAGCCCATAACCTCACTCTAGAGAAATCAGTGCCATGTGTTTTCTTGGGCTGCAAGTGAAAATGATCAAGCACATGCAGTAAATGATCCCAGTTTTGCATTAAAAACACATCCGTTTGGTCCATAATCAAAAGTTCAATGGATGCCAGGAAATCAAAATCTCTCTCTTCTTCACCTTCAGCTCCCAACTAATATCCGCAAACCCAATGGTGATGCTACTATAATGTCTGATGAATAGAAGTCTGTGTAAAGCTGAAACAAAGTTTCTATTAAGTACAATGATGTTTAACTTAGTTAAGTTAACACAAGCAATTGCTTGCACATTGTATCATCATCCTGTACAGGCCACTGCAGAGCAAAAGCCTTTCCGCTCAGCATAGCTATGGAGAGAGTGGCCTCATGCCACCACGCGAACAGAATGCGGATACTTGGTGGGTGTTAACTAACAACTATCATCCTAAGATTGTAGCCAGGACAGACCGTTTAACGTGCCCACCTAAGAAGTAAGAAAAAAAGAAAAGAAAAACCATTTATTGACCTTTGACAAATTAAAAATACAATTATGGAAAAAATCATATTACCTATTTAAACACCAAAAACAGAAACATTAAAAAAACAGGTTAAATAGTTCCGTCTCAGCATAAGCCATTGCGATGCTTTGCAAAGGCGTCGCAACAGCGCCGATATTCTGACAGAAGTTAAGTACTGAATCGTGTTTCTTTTCGGATAATCAGGTTCGCGGGATTTGAACCCACGACCAGCGAGTTACGCAGCGATCTTGAAAACCGAATGCTGTCCCCTCTAGATTACGGAGATGTTTAGCTGGGATTTAAAAAAGAGATATAAATAAGTTTAGTACTTACAATAAGGATTAAGTAGCTAAATTGCATTAATAAATTGTTTAATTTAATGTCAAAATTGACATTCTAAATTTGTTTGTAATTCACAAAAAAGTTATTTTAAATTTTGAATGAATTAACATGGCATTCAATTCCTGCAAACCCTTATACTATGAAAAATAATATGACTGTGTTACCTTCAATTTTTTTTGTAAAGTCATCCCAAGTCGAAAAGTATCATCTGTGTTTCCGCTAAACAGCAATTCATAGTCTTCTGGCTTTGGGTTCTTTTTAGGCATTACTAATTCTCCACCAGTGAAATCCTGCTCAAACCTGTTCTTATTTATAACTTGACCAGCTTCTTTGGGCACCAATATGTCCATTATTGTTTTTACAACTCTATATGCTGCATCTTTGAAAGGAACCACTATCAAGACCTAAAAATGGTAATACAATAAGGTGACTAGCAGGTGCAAGGTTTAAAAAATAATAATAATGACCCATTTTGTGTTTTGGTTTGCACGTCGGCTGCTACACCAAAGGTTCTGGGTTCGATCCCCGGGCAGTAAAAACATTTGTGTGCATTGCATGAACATGTCAGTTTGTAATGGTCTAGATGTTTTCCATGTATAGTATGTTTGTATTTACAAAAAAAAATATATATATATATATATATAAGTATGTTTATATGTTGTTTAGTACCCATAATACAGCCTTCACGCTTAACTTAGGACTAGATGGTGCTGTGTGAATGTCAGTGGACATTCATTTAATTATTTATATTTACATATTTATTTATTATAAGTACTTAAAATAGCTCTACCTAATCTGATCATTGATTATAAATATTATAATACACAATTGTATGGACCCAGAAATTAATAAATAAGTTTCTTGTTATAAATAATACTATTTGGTTTTAGGATGAATACATTATATTTTTAGGTGCCAAGAAATTAATTTGTGTGCATTATTTGAACACCAATAACACCAACATTGCAAGAATATTTATTTTTTTAATCTGAAGCTACAGCAGATTTTAAATTTCTTTTACCAATATTAAGCTATGCTGATGAAAGGGAGAATCCCTCAATCATGCATTTTAAAGGATAGTTAGCTCCTACCATTCTGGCATGCTTTGATGCATCTAAACTAGATTCAGACCTGGCTTTGTTCAAAATTTTTTATTTTGGCTTTAATAATAATAATATATGAAAGCATTATTATTCCCCAGGAATGTCAACACATTTTTGTTCTTCGAAATTAAGTATTAGGCAACAACTAGTGTATTATCCAGTCAAACATAGCATGCGCGCAGACAATAGATTATGTATTGTGAGTTTCCACCCATGCTACATACAACTGCTTAAAGTTTTTTCTATATATGTATAAAATAAATAAACATACCTTGGGTCTCACCAATCCTTGGTCACGATATTCTTCTGAGACAGAAGACTTCTTTGCAAGTTTGGCATTGTGATGTATAATTTTTCCTCTAGTTTTCAACATGTGGTTAACGACATGAAGACAATATGTATACCTAATTTCATCTGCATTGCTAAAACTTCTATATGGATAATAAAGGTCTTGATAATTATTTAAAGAAAACAATTCTTTTTGAAAAGGTGTAAACACTTCAGTAAGTTCTAAATCTCTTTTTACAAGATTCTTTTTATTGGCTGATACAATATTACCTTGAATTTGTGATTTAATATGCAATTTATCAAAGTCAACAGTGTTAATCATCTGTGGAACTGCCCCAGGTGCAGCATAGATCTTTTCTACAACTATTGATATCTTAGGTTTTAATTTTTTGGATGTAATTTCTACAGGTTTTGTAATGGCAATATTCAGATTCCCAAGATTCGGCCATGATTTGTTATGACTGTCAAAAGTTGATGGGATATTGGACAATGACACAACCATCTCATCTCCGAGGTCAAAATGCAAGTGTTTTGTGAAGGGATCACCAGCTTGCTCTTCATCATTATTATCAGCCTCCTCTATAAATGGCTGAAACATAGTTAATGACCTAATAAATTAATAACAACTTTAAAAAAAAGCACTTAAAAGCAGTAATACATTGCACTGTTATTTTTAATTTTCTATGGTTTCTGCAAACCAGCAGCTTGACAAAATTGTCTTGGCATTAGAGAAGTGGCAAAAAGTTTGGTAGCATTAAATAAGTTAGATCAATTATTTTAAGGACTCACATATAATTTAATTTGCATCAAATAAATATTTTTCCTTTCTTTCCATGAAATAAATTTAAAAGTTGTTAGTGTTTACCTCAATTTCTTCATCACTGCTCACATCCTCAGAAGTGTCGACGGGAGAGTGAGGAATCTGATGTTCTTCAGATTCATGGTCCATTGTGTCATCTTCTTCCTCATCTGTTTCACTTTCATCACTCTCCACTTGTTTCTTGGGTTTATGAAAACACGACACTAGTTGGTTAAACGCATCTTCTTCTTCCTCTTCACTTTCTGAATAGTGAACTTGTTTTTGTTGGAGCTTTTTTTCCATCAGCAGCTTCTTTGTCAACTCCTCTTCAACTCTTTGCTTGTTTTTGTATCGGTTAAAGATTGCCTTTTTACTGACAATATCTTTATCATTATAACCACCTTTCTTCTTTTTGCTACTGGACTTAAAGCCATGCCTTTTTCCTTTACCATAATGTTTTTTCCCCTTACTCATTTTACATTCAAAACGGAAAATTGGCGAAAATTGTATATTGCCACTAAAATAATATATATTTTTTAATATGAACTGAAAGAAAATTAACTCTAATTGTTTTTTAAATATTATTGAATCAAACTTGACAAAACATAACCTATTTTTTATTGGCATGAATGATTGAATTAGAAAGAAAATATTGAAATGTCAACAGTAAACACAATGCCAAGTGACAGTTGACAGTTTTTATTCATTCCATTTGAAACAGGCTACAATCATAGCAATGCTACCTCGTCATTAGTAGTTTTTTTTTGTTTAATTAATGAGTGACGAATATGACAATGATAAGTATAATGATAAGTAATGATTATGTATAGATAAAATCCCTCCCTTTCCCTAAATTTCAGTAAGGATGTGGGACTTTATAGAAAACTTACGCAGACTTCTTAAGAGAACTGAAAGTCACCGTTGCACTGTTTGTTTCATTTGAAAACATTCGCACCTATTGACGAACACCAAATGGTTAATAATCCACCATTATCTCACATAAAAATTTGATTAAACACATAAGGAACATGCAAATGTAATATAAATGAATATTTTGATATTAAAATGTTAAAATAACGTAAAAGAAGGCACACCGTAAAGTTTATATTTTAATTTACGCTGTTTATTAAAATAATTACGAATTGAAATTACTTGAAACGGAACGTAAATTAAAACACCAATCACTGTCATTTACGTCATCTATGTAT
>PQWD01011100.1:0-58623 GCA_019425675.1 Leucinodes orbonalis | reverse complement strand
TATGACCTAGAGGGTACAGGTTCAAATGATTTGAAATTGTTGAGGATAATATATTTACAATGACCTCTCTCTGCGATAGGTTGAAGAGAGACTCTTCAACCTATCGCAGTCCACTGCTGGACATAGGTCTCCCCTATTTTGCGGCAGATATCCCGGTCCTCCGCTGTTCTCATCAAGCCTCCACCACCTTTCGCAAGTCGTCGGTCCATCGGTCCGGGCGTCCTTCGCAACGCTTGCCGAGACGCGGTCTCCACTCCAGAACTCGTCTGCTCCAACGGCCATCGGTTCTGCGACATACGTGACCAGCCCACAACAATGACGTATCACATAATAACGTGAGAAAATTTGAAGCGGTTCTCTTTGAAATTTTCGCTATAGAAAATCTTAGTTTGGTAGCTACAAATTTATGTAACGAAACGTTAAAATGAAGTCGGTTAATAAATATAAAATCACAGCATAATATAATTTCTCAACAATTGTGTTCCTACACTTGTAACGTAGTGGCTTCTAAAAACATAATATTGTGGCATAAAATCTGTAGTGCAGGCAAGAGTCTCGTCATGTGTAAAAGTACGTTTTCCAAGTACCAGAAACTAAAGCACCATTCTCCAAAATGTGTACGTGAAATGTGTAATTATAATATGAACATTTCTAAAATATCAAGTAAGTTTGCAACTTGGAATTCATAAATTAATACAAATAGGTCAACTATTTATATTTTAGCTTTATTGAGCGAAATTTAACCATGTCTAGTAAGAATAAATCGTCAAATTTTACACAAATCTTTGCTACGGTAAGTGAATCACCTAGTCCATAAAAAACCGGTTTTGGACTTACGCGGAAAAAACCTATTTGTGTTGTATAATGTTCAACGTGCTTAGTAAGAGCGTCGGTGGCTTATTGGTTCACTGTTGCCTTCCGACCTGGAGGGTGCTGGTTCAAATCCTGCCATGTAGAACCTGCACCCTCCAGCCCGGAAGGACCAATATGTATAAATTTACTTGTATTTTCAGAATCCAGCCTTCTCCTCTCTTCTAAAATATTGTTGCTGTACCCGACAGGGTCCATAAGGTCCATTATTATTTGAAAGTCCACCTCTGTAAATACTATGGAATGTAATAAAGCTGAGGATTGAGAATACCCATGGCCATCGGCTTTTGTGCCTTCCGAAGTACGAAAACATAGCTATGAGGAAAATAAATATTAAAAATGGCCATCACATTTATTTGTCATGTAACTTTTGTAAAGTCCGATATGCAACTTGCCGTATGCAGTTCGCGTGTATAAGTTCACAAAGCTGTGCAAAATGTCAGAGATATCGAAACAACCCGTGTGTTATAATATTTTCTTCAATGCCAAGTGCAGAACTTGCTAGGTTTTTTTCTCGCTTCAACGCCCGTTAGTGCGAACGCAGACGACAAAATCTTATTCTTCAAATGATTTTATATTAGAGCTTAATAAAGGTCAACTCCCACCTACATCACTACAGTATTGCAAGGAACGATGTTAATTTTGCTTCAGATAAATTATTTATTTGCATTAACCACGGTACAATATCAGGTATCAGTAATTCTTTATACCATCAGCAGCTCATTAAATGTATTCACCGAGGGGCACGAGCCTACCCGTAAAGGTAATATAGGCCTTAGTCGTCTACGCGAGCCCAGTGCGGATTGGCCGCCTTCATGCACAACCTTTGAATCATTTCGCAGGCGTGCGCAGGTTTCCTCACGGTGTTTTCTTTCACCGTCAGTAAATCTTTAAGTATCACATATGTAGCAACAATTTGGTATCCAACATAATTTCTACATTGTTAATCATCATCATCATCATCATCAACTCATTAAACGTCCCCACCGAGGGGCACGATTATAGGCTTAGGCTTAGGCTCAATGGTGTGGACTGTCGTTTTCCTACCGGGAGGGCTGAGGTTCAAATCCCGACACGTACCAATGTATTTTCGAATTTTCGAAAAATATATGTACGTTATCCGACGCTCTTACGGTGAAGGAAAACATCGTGAGGAAACCTCCATGCACGCCTGCGAAGAGATTCGAAGGTTGTGTGTGAAGTCGTCCAAGCCGCACTGGGCCCGCGTGGACGACTAAGGCCTAATCACCCTATACGGGTAGGCTCGTGCCCTCGGGGACGTTTAATGAGCTGATGATGATGAGAAATAAATATTTATTCATGTTCTCATTGTTTACATAAAATGACTGTGATTGGAATCTCCATTTAAGTGCATAAGCACCTGTATTAGGAGAAACCGCTCTTCTATACATTGTAGTCGTTTACATTGTGATTTTTAACTTTAAATTTATACTATTAGCAACAAGTAAGTTTATTATTTATCTTAGTTAGCAGTATGTTAATATTAACATTATGATAAGGTATTATGAACCTTCAATATAGTTCATAGTCAACATGGAGGTGTTCCAAGGCAGATGTTCTAAGTCATACAATAAATACTTTTGTTATTAATATGAGGAATTTCATAAGACTCGCAAGTAAGTAACCTAAAGACATTAAAATTTTACAATAAAAGTCATTGTTACCCATTAAAATAAACTATTGAAACATACATAATTTAATAATACTTGTTTTTTTTTCTTCTGTTATCTGATGTTTTTGTATATTTTTTATGTGCAATAAGTTTTTATCTTATCTTATAATTTATACCCTTTTTGTTTTGGTTTAAACCAATTTGCTTATTAATTTCTAAAACATTAGTATATTGAGTAATGTACAAATTGATTTTGACGTATTGTCCACAATAATTCCGCTTTAAATTGAATTCTGCGTTCTGCTACCACTCTATTATTTTAATGAACTCGGAAACTATAGTATGAAGCCTAAATCAAAACAACCTTCACAGCACTCTTGTTGGTTAGAATAAACAAATTCAAGTCAAACTATTTTTTAGTGTATGTCGAAATATAATATTAATTTTACACAATAATGTGATATACCCCACATGAAGTTCATGTTCGTGAAGAGCGTCGGTGGCTCAGTGGTGTGGACTGTCGCCTTCCTACCGGGAGGGCTGAGGTTCAAATCCCGACACGTACCAATGTATTTTCGAATTTTCGAAAAATATATGTACGTTATCCGACGCTCTTACGGTGAAGGAAAATATCGTGAGAACCTTCATGCACGCCTGCGAAGAGATTCGAAGGTTGTGTGTGAAGTCGTCCAATCCGCACTGGGCCCGCGTGGACGACTAAGGCCTAATCACCCTATACGGGTAGGCTCGTGCCCCTCGGTGGGCACGTTTAATGAGCTGATGATGATGATGATGAAGTTCATGTTCAGGATTACATGGAATATATTTGTAAAAATATTTATGTTTTTTACAATTCGGACGAAGTAATGCACACATTATAATAAGTATCAAAAATTGTCATCTATTTATAAGTAAATTAAATTAACAATATTGTTTTTGCTCTAAGAATAAACATCACCGAATAACACAGTGCTGTCGAGGCTTAGTAACAAAACGCAGAATATACATAAATATATGAATTACGAGTATAGATAGGTATTTAAAAACCACATTTGATGAGCTTTAAAGTTATCATCATCAGCTCATTATATCTTCTCAAGGTGTACAGTGCGGATTGGCTGACTTCACGCACAACCTTTGAATCTCTTCGTAGGCGAGCGCAGGTTTCCTCACAATTTTTTTTTCACTGTAAGAGTGTCGGATAAACGTAGGGACATATCATTTAGAAAATTCGTTAAAACATTAGTACGTGGCGGGATTTGATCTTGCGTCCTCTCGCAGTCTCCACCAGGCAGCGACCGACGCTCAGCGAGCATTAAATTATTTCTAGATATTTCCCACATTGTGTTGCACATATTTTACCGAGCTGACCTTAAGCTGCTTACAACAACACCGTGTACGTCTCGCCTAAGTCCTATTAGTTACGCTTTTATAAAGTGAGACGAAGGTTTCTAGGAAAATTTCTGTTGGAAAATAAACGTAGGTGTGAAAAAGCTTGTTAGTACATGAGTTTTCAAAGTCGATGTGTTTATCAGACATTATTATAAGTAGAGTTTGTTTTTTTCCCTTGAAAGTAGAGCTGCGTTTAAAGTTTATTGAATAGTCAAACAACTTTTCTTTCAGCACTCTTATAATTGCTTGGGACAAATATAGATATTAAAGGTCTGTAGCAGTCATTATGCAGTATCGGCAAGGTTAAGAAGTCCTTGCGATATTTCTCTTGGTGCGGACCAGTGATTTACATAATATACAGGGCATGGACCAACAGGATTTTAGGGGGTTGGGAGGGTCTTATGCTACTTTTAAATAAATAATAATTTCATATGATTTATATCAGGGAAAAAAATATGACGATTTATAGGCATGAATTTGGCTATTTTAGAAATAATAAAAAATAGCTCAGCTACCGTGAAACTTAAGATATTGCGTTTACCGGGAAAAAGTAGGGTACAACCACCCAAAACATCCTGCCGGCCCATGCGCCAAACATCCTGTATACACACCCTATTTTTATTGAAGAATGTTATGCTTTTTGAAGTCTGATATTTATTATATAATAATATATACTAATAGTTTGATATTATCATACTGGGAACAATGATATTCTGTATATATAAAGGTGGATACCCCACACGTGCCTCAAAAACGAACCGACAAAGCTAATACAGTTGAAAGCTCTTTGTTTAGGTAAATTAACGCTCATTCGAAATATGTGCATATGTGCTGTCGCTGCATTCGGAACACTTTTTTCGATTGTTTTACAAAACATATAAAACATGAAACATATATATCGCTAATGTATACTTTTTACCATTGACTGGGAATATAACTTTTATACTTCACTGCCAATCTTGATTTCGACGAACCATTTGGTGTAACGATTGAAATGACGGCTTCTACACCAAGGATTCCGGGTTCGATCCTCGGGATGTACAAACATTTGTATGCATGAACATGTCTGTTTGTATTGGTCCGGGTGTTTTCTACGTTTAATTGTATGTAGTTCCAAAAAAAAAAAGTATATTTATTCCTTGTTAAGTGCCCATATAACAGGCTAATTGCTTAGTTTGAGACTAGATGGCGCTGTGTGAATCCTATTCAACCTATCGCAGTCCACTGTTGGACATAGGTCACCTCTATTTTGCGCCAGATATCCCGGTCCTCTGCTTTTCTCGTCCAGCCTCCACCAGCGACCTCTCGCAACGGCCCATCGGTCCGGGCGTCCTACGCTATGCTTGCCGAGACGCGGTCTCCACTCCAGAACTCGTCTGCCCCAACGGCCATCGGTGTGTGTCAGTGGATATTTATTCACCAATAGCAGCGTTCATGCCGCCCTGCGCCGCGATGGTGTGCGACCTGGTGGGGAACAGCTTGGAGACGAGCGCCACCGAGAACTGCTGCTGCGCCAGACCGACGGCGGCTCGCAGGCCCGCACCACCAGCGCCGATCACCAGGCAATCGTGCTTGTGGTGCTGCACCACGAACGAGGCTGCTCTTGTTGTACTGTTACAAAATACATTTCTGTTTCTTATTGTGTCATAAGTGAATGTTACAGTCAGTGCGCTCACCGGTCGGTGATAAGCCTGACCATGACAGGAGCAGTGTTGAAGTAAATTAATAACAGAAGGTACTATTTTTTTCCGTCAACACTGCTCCGTGCCCGTCATCCGAGACGACAGATGCTATGGCTCTTAAACCCGGTAATTTAACTAGCTACAGTGCCCTCATTCCGAATAGCAGAAGTGCAAAACACTACTATTTCAGGGGACGATATCTGGCACTGCGTTGGTACCTACCACAGACATCAGAATATACATTAGACTGGACAAGCCGCCAAGTTTATAGGCAGTCCCAGTGTCGCAATT
Organism: Leucinodes orbonalis; assembly: GCA_019425675.1. NCBI lineage: Eukaryota > Metazoa > Arthropoda > Insecta > Lepidoptera > Crambidae > Leucinodes > Leucinodes orbonalis. Next base: position 52,755 of record PQWD01011100.1, on the reverse strand, counting down.
TCTTTTCGGTTCTTACTTGTGAAAAGTATTAAATTTCTTGGCAAATTTACTGATTCATTGCGATAATGGCATGTTACACTTGCACAGGATGGCATTTTGGAAAAAAACGGTAATTTCTTCTAATATTCGTGCGTCTTGACTCGTCTCACAGAGCGTAAACTGGTAGCCAGTGTATGCTCGTTGAGCTTACAGTTGTCGCACTTTAAACGCGGCTTGCCCCATCTCCTGTATTGGGAAATCTGTGGTACCTACCCAGACTCAGTATCAATGCCGCGCTGAACTCGTCATCCGAGACAAAAGATGTGAGGTCTCTCATACGTGGTAATTTCACTAGCAACAGTGCCCCTATCCCGAAACAGAAGAGTGCATAGGAATAGTACTCTTGTTTCCCAGGTCGATATCTGGCACTGCGTTGGTACCTACCAGACTCACTATCAATGCCGCACTGCGCTCGTCATCCGATACAAAAGATGTGAGGTCTCTCATACGTGGTAATTTCACTAGCAACAGTGCCCCCATTCCGAAACACAAGAGTGCATAGGAATAGTACTCTTGTTTCCCAGGTCGATGTCTGGCACTGAGGTGGTTCTACCTAGTAAGTAGTAAATAATGGTAGTAAAAAGTTCCTACGTATATTGTGTATTATTTACGAAAAATATGTATGTTTGTTTTTATCCTTTATGGTCATCATCATCAGCTCATTTAACGTCCCCACCGAGGGGCACGAGCCTACCCGTATAGGGTGATTAGGCCATAGTCGTTCTCGCGGGCCCAGTGCGGATTGGACGACTTCACACACAACCTTTGAATCTCTTCGCAGGCCTGAATGAAGGTTTCCTCACGATGTTTTCCTTCACCGTAAGAGCGTCGGATAACGTACATATATTTTCGAAAATTCATATTGGTACGTCGGGATTTGAACCTCAGCCCTTCCCGGTAGGAAGCACAGTCCACACCATTGAGCCACCGACGCTATATATAGTACCTATACAAAGCTCCACACTTTGATTGGGCTAGCAAGCATTGTAAGAATATTATTGGATATTAGGTATTTGTTGTTTATTTGCTGAGGCTGCAAGATATTCAATCAAACGCTCTAGCCTCAACATCATCCAACTTGAGCTAGAGGGTAACAAACTGTTGTAATGTAAAATCTTGAATGAACTAGCTATGCGCCGCGGTATTCCCGTGGTATAAATATTTCTTGCACTAAAACGTAGCTCTGATTATCCCGGATGTCAGCAACTTCATACTAAATGTTATTAAATCGCTTCTTTAAGTCACGTTAAGGCTCACGTGGCTCGCGTCGCAATGGGGAAAAACAAAATAACTTTGTTTTTCTAAATAAAAATATTTCAAAGTAAAAGTAGCTAAGTTTTCCTCATTACATCAGCACTTGCCAAAATAAAGTGTTGTTTTTCATATATTTGTTTATACCAAGTAATTATCGAAAAAGTGGCATCGCTTGCATTAGTTTGAAAATGTGTTAAATATTGAATTTTGTAACGTATAAACAATGTATATGTGTACAAAACATACAGCCTTTGAAAATTCAGAATATAAGTTCAAGAGCCTCAGTACATATTCTGAGTAACGTATCGTTGGCGGCTCGTCCATACCAGTCCGGGGTCCTAAAGATATCCTTCAATGCGTTTGTGAACAGTTTTGGAGCTGACATCCCCCAGTCTCATACCGCGACGACAATGAATGAGTATTGTCCGCTGGTATTGAATTTGAAGCTATTGGCCACAAATCAAAATAGAGAAGTCAGATCATTAATAATTAACCGTAACACACTCCGATTGTTTTGTTTTGACGTGGTTTGTAATAAAACTATACAAATTGGCACGTATCTAGTTTCCCCGATGGATGCCCAAATACTGCCGAGCCGTTATGCGTGTGGTGAACGAGGCGAGGGTGTTGTTCATGTGAGTCGCGAGACGGACGTTGGAAGTGTATTTTTATTACTAATACATTAATATTTAAAGTTTCAACGCATGTCGAAATTACGGAATATTTTTAGTGCATCAAAGTATAAATTTTAGTATTTGGACATGGCAGGGTATTGAGAAACCGATGTTACATTTTGATTTTACTGAAAATACATGAACATTTTTTTCCTTTTTACTACTCAGCCTATGTAAAAAACCATGTTATGTAATTAAAAAAAATATACTGTCGAATTTGTATTTAAACGCACCACACAAGTTACAGTGCCACTTTTTTGATAATGACCCACTTAATAATTGAAACACAATCATTCGAATCATCATCATCAGCTCATCAAACGTCCCCACCGAGGGGCACGAGCCTACCCGTATAGGGTGTTTAGGCCTTAGTCGTTCACGCGGGCCTGAGGGTTGGACGACTTCACGCACAACCTATTGAATTGCGTCGCAGGCGTTTGCTTCTTCACGATGTTTTCCTTCACGTAGAGCGTCGGATAACGTACATATAATTTCGAAAATTCGATAACACAGTAGGACAGGACAGGAGACACAGGACTGTTGTCCTCCGCAGGAGGACAACAGTCCCACCATTGGCCATCGACGCTCTTAATCATTCGAATAAAGAATTGCATTATTCATAAATGTGTTTTATGCCAATATTTGTATAAATTCATAATAATATTTTTTATTTCTGCATGATAAGTGTTTATTCATTTTGGTTTTTCAATTTCTTAGAAATTAATCAAGTTGAGATTCTTATTATTTTTTGGTGGTATCTATATTCATATGCATGCAGTAAATAACGGTTATTTTAATATAACAAACAGACACTCCAATTTCATTTATATGTTGTATAGATAAGGTTGAGTATTGAATGAATAGAATCCGTTTTATATATTGCTCTCAGCTCTAATTGAGATGAAACCAAATCATTCCCTGTATCGGGTTGCATTGAATACTGTTTCACTTTGAAAGTCCGGCAGCGTATTGCAATCGCGTTATCAATTAAAATTAATTGTTTTAGAACTTTGCATTTTATTAGACTATATTACGGGTCCTAAACAACTCATAAACATAATATATTATATATACATTTTTGTTATTAATAGACAAATATACACAGACATGCCCATGCAGACAAATGTGTGTACTTCCCGGGGATCGAATTTGGAACCCTTGGTGAAGTAACCGACGTCTTAACCATTACACCAAATGAGTCGTATAATAATTATATTATACACAATAATTTCTATCAAAGTGAGTACTGTTTTCGAATTATGCCCATTGTTTAATTGCTTATTACTCCAATTTTACATCCTTAAGCATCGTGTGCTCCCAAAGTCTCGGTGTTATCCGGAAAACTGACGAATTCAATTTAACTGAACACCAAATATCTGAATCCGTACAGTACATTTCGCCATTGAGCTTTTGTTTGAAGATTTTCATTTCCACATTGAATGCGTGTTTATTGCACACAAACGATCTGTTTCGACGTTGCATTCGTGCAATTATGCAAGATGCATTCATAAGATTTACGGTACAATTTCTATTTCATGAAACTGTAACCGGTAACATCGCAGTATTTGTCAACACTGCAACTATCGACTATAGAGCGTCGGTGGCTCAGTAGTGTGAAGTTGTCAATCCGCATTGGCCCCCGTACGACTAAGGCCTAAACAAGCGGCACGGTAGCTTGTGCCCGCGGTGAGGACGTTAATGAGCTGATGATGATGATCGGCTATAGTACCCACAACATCCGAATATACAATAAACTGGACAAGCCGCCAAGTTTTATAGGCAGTCCAGTGTCGCAATTTCTTTTCGGTTCATCTTGTTAAAAGTTATTTATTTCTTGGTAAATTTACTGATTCATTGCGATAATGGCATGTTACAATTGCACAGGATGGCATTTTGGGAAAAAACGGTAATTTCTTCTAATATTCGTACGTCTTGACTCGTCTCACAGAGCGTAAACTGGCAGCAGTGTATGCTTAAATTTGTCGCACTTAAAACGCGGCTTGCCCCATCTCTTGTATTGGGAAATCTGTGAGTACACAATGGTAACAACTAAACGAGCCTCCAAAGCACGGTATTGACTTTGTCTTTGACTTTGAATGATGTAATTCAGCATACAATATCGTAACCAACCTTGCAAAGGAAAAACTGCACAAGCTGATGTTTTGCCCGGGATTCGAACCCACGAGTTCCGGGTCAGGCAACCGAACGCTGCGCCATTAGACCACGGAGGTGGTTACCATTGGTACAATTCCCCTTAAATTAAACCTAACAAAAACGTAAATCGACATTCAATTAAACAACTTACTTTTATTAAATAGTGGCATATTTTTGAAACTGATGCAGGAGCGGTTGGCGAATTTCTGTGAACAAATAAAAGATTTAGTCAAGAGTCATTCCGCCGTTTCGTGCAAAGAATTGGCTAACGCGGAACAAAAAATAATTTTGAAATACCATTTTTTCTGTGTAACTAATCAAATTTGAAATACTTCTAAACATGTTAGAACAAGAGGGAGATCCTCTAAGTCCTAATAAGACCTGGATCGCACATAGTAACCTTCACTGTGTGCGCTCTTATCCAAGATCCTTGAATCAAGTAGCAAACTAAATTGAAAGGCTTGTCCACTGGTTTACGGAGGTGAATAATTTTAAAAAAAGTTAGGCGAACAAAATTGATAAGTAAGGAATATTCACCCATGAAGCTAAAATCCAGCTCCTGGATAAAAGGGTCCTCTGAAACATTACACCTCAATGACTAACGTGATATGAGAGGACTTATATCAAGGGGACATTAAAGCTTACATCTATACATGATCGTAGAAATCAAAATGTGTATTGTGCACTCCAAATTCATCTTTTTTGTTTGTACCAGGTGTGGCAAAATAGTTGATGCGTTGCCGCTTGACTTCAAAGGACCGATTTCAATAGCTTTGTTGTATTGCAAATATACATGGGCATCGAAATCATTCACTGACATTGAGTTTGTTGCTCTTAAGCGAAAATATAACAAACAAACAATTCCCTTTATGCCATAACCAGACTGATTTTAATTAATCCGCCGCAAATATCATATTGTTAGAGTATCCGCTGTCAATCAAATAAAGCCGATCGTCCACCGCCGACTAAACTAGGTTAGTTCAATGATATTCTGTATATATAAAGGTGCCTCAAAAACGAACCGTCAAACAGAATACAGTTGTATACCCTTTGTTTAGGTAAATGTAAGCTTATTCTAAATATGTGTATGTGTGCTGTCACTGCATTCGGAACACTTTTGTTCGATAGTTTTATGAGCATATTACGAATCTATACTTTTTACATTATTGGGTTAGTTTAAGTCGAGCCGTTTTTCAAACATGCGTCCATGGTAAACCATGCAAGCTAAACTATGTAAAATTAGCCTAGCTAAGTCGAGTTTAGTTGTGTACCCTATTTACTACGTAAGCGGCCACCTTTGGCGCCTGTTTAGCAATAATCTTCTTTCTGATTCTTCTCTTCTCATCATAATTTCTTCCTTCATGTCCAACTAACTCGATGTTCTAGCACAAGCCAACCGGCACTAACGTAGATTTAGCTTTTCAGTGAACGTATTTATTTACCAGTTTAGCTTAGCAAAGTTTTTACTTAGTTTCGCTGGCTGTGTACAGCCGGCTTTAAGGTTTGAACGTTGACGGCCCCTTTGACGAATGCACCCAAAACGGATCCGGTACAGACTTCGAGGTCATTATCACCGTGCAGCAGTGTTGCTACACGGTAATAATCCACTATCGATAGTTTTGCTTAAACAATACTATCGATTAGTCTATTGATATGATCAATATTATTATCATATTGTTAGAGTCAAAGTTATTATTATCAAAACTATAAAGTTTTGGCAATACACAAATCTAAAGTATCGATATCGATACTTATCGATAGCCCAGCAATTGTAAGAACCATTGATACTGAAGCATTTCTTCGATACTATCGAAGCTTATTGTCAAAATGACTATCGATACTATTATTTTAACGACCCATCTGGTGTAATGGTCGAGACGTCGGCTGCTACACCAAGGGTTCCGGGTTCGACCCCGGGCAGAACAAACATTTGTGTGTATGAACATGTTTTTTGTAATGGTCTGGGTGTTTTCTATGTTAATCCGTTGTTTAGTACCCATAATATAGGACGCTTAGCTTACACGCTTAGCTTGGGACTAGTCCCAAGCTAGAGTAGAGCTGTGTGAATTTCAGTGGATATTTATTATTGTTTTTGTCTATTATAAAAACTATCAAAACTACCGATAGGCCTATCGATCATTTCCTTGAGGACTTTTTTAACTAATGTCTAGAGTCACCAGAGGCAGCTGTTTTGAATGCGCTTATAAAAGTTGCTACAGCTCACTAAAGGGCAGTGACTGGACACTGCAAGCTGAAAAGTCGCCGTCACAAAATGTAGCTAAGAGACTCGGATACTTGCAGATTCTGCAAGATTCACTAATTCTCTATAACATTGTGAGTTCTCTATAACAGAAGCGAATTTATGGTCAAATGATATACAAGGTTCAGGACCCTGCCCAACCTTATGGGTTTATATGCCCATAAGGTTGGGCAGGGTCCTGAATTTCCTGAATAGTGCAGAACTTTTAGACACACTCTAAAAGAGGACCGACTCCCAGAAGATCTTGTTGGTCGAGGTGACTACAGATCTGTATTAGATCCCAAAACTTAAATAACAATAATAGGTATCGATAGTATAGGCGCCTGTCTTTCGAGGTCAAACATTCTTCTTCTTAGCGTGTCGAAGGCAAACACACATTCAAATTTTAGCGGACCAGAAAGCAGCCACAGCGACAGCATTATCTGACGCTGTCATTAGGTCCTCCCGCGTGCAGCTGGAAGGGCACGCCGGGCACGATGTCAATGGGCCATCGTTTGGGCCGAACCACAAAGGCAATCAATGTCCTCACCACTCAAAAAACCCCATCTAGCCAAATTTTCCCTGCTAAGAGACTCGGTCAAACATTAATAGTCAAAATATCGATAGTTAGACACTGCCGTGTTGTACCCCCTGCCATTCAAATACAGTCATTCTCAGATCTGGGATTAATTTACTAAAGGTACATTCATACCGACTAGGACCGGGATGTCTGGCGCAAAATGTGGGAGACCTATGTCCTATGACCTATGTGTATGAGAGAGAGAGAATGTTAAACAACACAAATTCGTTGCTGGTATTTTGCTTAATTTTGTGACATAATGAAAAGCACTTAATGTTTTTTAATGGTGACTTTAAAGTTCGATGATGGCGAACAGAGGAGGATTTTCCCATTTGATCTACAGCTGGACACAGGTTTCCCCCATTTTAGGCCAGATATCCTGGTCCTATTCTTTTTTATCCAGCTACCACCAGCGACCTTGAGTAAGTCGTCGGTCCATCGGGCCGGAGTGTCCTTTGCCAACAAGCAGACACCCATTTAGAGCTTTTTTGCTTCAATCTTCAGAATATTGAAACAGAGGAGAATGTTTGGTGTGAATTTAGGAAGACCTGTGTCTGTAAGCGGTTAAATCATCATCAGCTCATTATAGGTCCCCCCGAGGGGCACGAGGCAACTCGATAGGGTGTATAGGCCTTAGTCGTCCACGCGGACTCAGTGCGGATTGGCCGACTTCACGCACAACCTTTGAATTTCTTCGTAGGTGTGTGAAGATTCTCTCACGATGTTTTCCTTCCGTAAGAGCGTCGGATTAACGTACATATAATTTTCGAAATTTGAAAACACATTGGTACGTGACAGGATTTGGACCTGCACACTCCAGATCGGAATCAGACAGAACAGCTCACTCCGATGAGCTACCGACGCTCTATATATGTTGATAATATACCTATCGCAAAATACATTTTAAAACTGCACCTCTTCTTTGATCGGAAAACATATAAGTTTATCAACAGCAGCTCTTATAGGAGCAACATTTTAATCAGTAATACGAATATGTAATACGTGTAATAAGTAATACGAGTATATACAGCTCTTATAGGAGAAACATTTTAATCAGTAATACGAATATGAGATGCATTGCTCAAAATATTAAATTTACGATGACTGGAACTACAATATGGCTGGCCCTTTAATATGCAATTATTAACGTACGTTCAATTTTCGAATCTGTAAATGATAGCTTGTAGGTCGATAATTGTGTACAACGAATCGGCCATGACCTCAACAGCATCACGTTAAATTGTTGAGATTTGATCATGTCTGCGGTAGACATGACACTTTTAATGCTGACAATCCATTGAAATGATGCGACGCAGAAGCGATGTAGTAGTTTACTCAAATACCTGTTGTTCGTACTTCTCTAATCTTTTAAATCTATAAGGACGCGAGGACAATCATCCTCCTATTGCCCAAGAAACTATTAATATGTTAGATATTATTGACATTCAGCTTTTGCCCAGGTACATAGGTGAGCCTTATTGATTGTGTACTAGTTTTGCAACTAGTGACGAATAAATAGTGAAATATTATTTTGAATGTATCTGTCTTGTTGTGTCAATGAAAGATTGCCATGTTTTAAACTGTCTGATACTGCAATGTCACAACGCTCACAATATTTAGTAGTTAACAAGCATATTTGCAACGATTTGGAAATTAAAAACCTATTTGATTAATCGCGTCCACTGGACGCGATTAATAAGGATTCCTCCATTTTGTGCCACTTATCTCAGTCCTACGCTTTCTTCATCTTACCTTCACTCAATGATATTCTGTACAAAAAGGTAGATACGCCACCCGTGCCTCAAAAACAAACGGCGGAATACAGTTGTGGGCTCTTTGTTGAGGTAAATGTGCGCTAATTCGAAATATATGTATGTGTGCTGTCGCTGTATTTGGAACAATTTCTTCAGTTGTTTTGTGAACATATCACTAATCTATACTTTTTACATTATTGCGCCAAAGAGAATACTGTTGTAAGCTCTTTGTTTAGGTAAATGTACGCTCATTGGAAATATGTGTATGTGTGCTGTCGCTGCATTCGGAACCCTTTTTTAATTGTTTTGTTAACATATCACGAATCTATACTTTTTATATCATTGGCTTTACTAACAATCTTTCGCAAGTCGTCGGTTTATCGAGCCAAAAGAACTTCCTACGTTTCGCTTACCAAGATGTGGCCTCCACTGTTGTTTTAAAAGTTAAAAACCTAAGCTAAATAAACCTCAAATATTGCCAACAACTTGCTTTGCACGTTAGTGGACTACATGCTTAACCAAAGCTTTATAACAACACGGGTCGTATTTATAAACACTCAAAGCCGTAGTGTGGCTATTGAATCGGTACAAATGATGATGTGATACTAAATAATTTACTTACCATCGCAATGCGAATCATGATTCCGCCTTTATATAAATAGCTTTGAAAAATAACTATTTTCTATAGGTAATCGGTAAGATATGTTTTAATGCACTCTTGTGACAGGTCTGTGTTTGTTATTTTCGGTTTGACGGCAATGGTCAAATAAATAATGAGGTTGATCAATAACTATCATCATCAGCACTGAGTTCTAAGCACATACTTAGCTGCCGCCTGTGACTTCGTAAATGATATACATACGTACAAATATATCTGCTTAAATAAAAACGAATTAACGGATAAGTTACTTGCTTTTTGCTGCTTAAATAGAAACGAAGTGACGAATACAAGACAAATAAGTTAGTTGCTTTTTTGTTTTATCGCCTTAGTTAAACAATAAACTAGACGCATAATCTCACTCAAAAAGTGTCCGCGACAAAAGAGCCCATCGCCCAGTAAGGCAGAATTTTCATTCATAATTACGTCGCTCGCTTCATGTCATAATGACATAGTAGTGTGCTCGTGCTTTTGATTTTGTGCTGTTCGCGCGTTATAGTCATAATTTCAATGAATATTTTTTCGTCTAGCCGTGTATGGATAGGCCAGCAAAGGGGCTTTATATTTATAAAACCTACCCTGCGCTGAATAAAATTATCTGATAAAGTTAATCTGTGGGAGCCAATTCCCAAGAGTAACAATGAAGACTTAATAAAATCTATATTTAATTTTCTGATTACTACTTCAAAAATCTGTTCTCTACAATAATATGTGCTGGAAAATATTCTTGTTTGTTATTTGTATGCTTCGATCCTTTTTAGAACTGATTTACATCTATTTATTTCCATATTTTACGGTCTAAGAGTTCTTCTCAATTTTTCTTTTACTCGTTTCTTAATTTTGTCAAGCTTCTTGTTTTCTTTCGTCATTCTTTAGCTAATGTTGTTAAAAATAGTGTTGTTTTAACGACTACAAAAAGCGGAGGTTTCTCAATCCGGCCGTATATAAAGCTTGTTTTTTACAGACTTCAAAAAAGGGATTACTCAATTCGACCGTGTTTAGTTTTTGTGTTTTTAATGTTTGTTTGCTTTGGATATCCTTTTCGTATATATACTGATTTTGATTCTGTTTTTGTTGGAAAAAGATACCCCAGAGGAGGGCTGACCAGAGATGTCGAGGGGTACTTTAAAAAAGGTAGTGTTTTTTATAACTGAAAATTCTGTTCGCCGCAGATGACTTCTTCACCGGGTAATCGGCGAGCGCAAATGGCTTTCAGCCTTAAAAGAATGTTGTACAAATAAAGTGAGCTTCCTTAGATTGTTTATCAGTTTTATTCTAGTATCTCTATTCGGAGCAAGATGGCGGTGCATTCGTCTATCCAGTGCCGCCAGTTGCGAAAGAATGGGAAAAGCTTTTCCGTTACTCACCAATGGCGACGAATTTATATAGGTATGTACTTTGTTACCCCAATTAACAAATGCGGAAAATACACCCCAATAATTGCCAGCGGAAAGGTACGGCATATATGCATGATATCGATAAAAATATTAATAATGTATATAACGAATAAATGTCATTTCATTTCATTTCAAATATAATATTTTTTATTTACCAAATTATACATTAACATTAGACTATAAGGTGCACTAAGATGATTTCGAAAAAGTGCTAGTAGACCATACTTAGGCAAGAGATTCTGGTTTTGGAAATAAAATACTTTAGTTCATTACGAAGTTGATTAAAAAGTACTTGGAGAACATTATTAAATAATTGTTGAAGATCAGTACTTTTTGAGCAGATAGAGCAAATTATACATTTTTTTACTTATCTACATTTTCTACTTTCTTTGCCATGTTCATCGTTAAGAAACCTTCATTTATTCCCACTTGGTCGGATTCATAAATCGACGGATTCTCATTTCGCCGGATTTAGTACCTGCAGACGTATATACTAGTGTATTAACAAACAAAATTTACTTTATACAGATACACTTTAAATACTTATCCTAACGCATTTTCCTATAGGTATACAATGTTTTGGTCAGCAGCGGACATTTTAGGCTGTAATGATTATAATGAGGGTTAATATAGTATTTAAGTAAAATTATTTTTATTTGCTATCAAAATTGTATGTATGAATTAAAAAAGTGTCGTCTTCATTTGGGTTATACAACAGATTCACGTTAATGAACTTCCCTTGTAAGAAAATACGACGCGTCACACATCCCACGTATCGTACGTCAGATGTGTACGTTAACCTAGAAAATCTATTCACCTGTATCAAGTTAAGAGCGGGATTCATTCATAATATACTGTTACCATTTAACCTGGATTACAGTAAAACTGTAAACTTTCTAATAAAAATTTCTTTTGTTATCAGGGCTAAGAAATTATTATTTTTTGAAACACGAGTGACCGTATTTGTTTTAAACTGTTTTGTTTTTAAGTTCCAAGGTACGATGTAAGATTTTTACATATAGAAGTAAAGAAGGAAAGAAAACATATTTATTTTTGACGACCCAAGGGTTCCAGGTTCAATCCCCGGGCAGTACAAACATTTGTGTGCATGAACATGTCTGTTTGTATTGGTCTGGGAGTTTTCAATGTATAATATGTATGTATTTAAAATAAAAAAATATGAATGTTGATCAGTTGTTTAGAACCCGTAATACAAGCTTCACGCTTAACTTGAGGCTAGATGGCGCTGTGTGAATGTCAGTGAATAATTATTTATTTGACCACAAAAACAATGTAATACAAGTATGCGACAAAAAAACGATGTAATAAATACGTAAAAAAAGAAAGAACAGAGAAAAAAAAGACAAATGAAACAAAAATAAACACACAAATTTAAAAAATAGACGTTATTTGTTGTCAAGTGGGCCCTGCCTCAGCTTATGTTTTTTTGTTATTCTTCTCCTTGGAGAACTATATATATATATATAGGTGGCTAACAGACCAAACAATCAGCAGATATTGGGTAGCTGCGGTGTCTTATTGAACTTCACCCTTTATAATTTTTTGACAAGCCATCTGGTGTTATGGTTGAGACGTCGACTACAACACCAAGGGTTCCGCGTTCGATCATTACAAACATTTGTTTGCATGAACATGTCTGTTTGTATTGGTCTGGGTGTTTCTATGTATAATATGTATTTATTTACAAAAATTAAGTTTATAAATATGTTTATCCGTCGTTTAGTGTCCATATTACAGGCTAATGGTCAGATTGGGGCTATATGCCGCTGTGTGAATGTCTGTGGATAGTTATATTTTTTATTAATTTCTAATGTTCTATGTCCGACATATTTATCTAGCGAGATTATTACAAAACCTATTACTATCATGGAGGAAGCCTTAAGTTTAGCAGTATACTTTCACATGCATAAAAGATAAAGGTAGTTTTCGAAAGTGATTCTGACCATCCATGGATCCATCCATGGACAGTCTACCAAAGGTAGGGCTACTAATTTTAGACAGCAGGTTTCTTTTGTAGTGTAAACAAGCTACAAGCAATGGATTTTATGAAAATCTACCAATCATGTAAAATAGATTTTTGCGATAAAAATATAAACGTAGACGACTGAGAATAACACAAATGGTTTTTTATACACATGTATGAATTGGTAAAACACAAAATTCATAATAATAACTGTTTTCATTGCTGCTAACCGAAGGCCAGTTCGTGCAGTTCGTTTGTTCTCGTCGGGGTCGCTACACAGAGGGGACGCGGTGTGTGCGTGTGTGCGTGCGCTCCCCTAACTGTGTGACCACTACAATCTCAACAAATTCATGCTTACAAAATGAAAACAAGAATTTCAAACTTAGTACCCTCTAAAATCAGTTACAACCTCAATACTCAGAGTGCATTGCTCTCTTCTAAAAATAGAATGCCACGTGAAACGAAACGCAGGCGTAGCGTAGCAACAAGGCGCGTTGCCGGCGTCGGACCTACTATTGGCGTGCCAATCGATAACACGGCATTCCCAAACGGTACAGCACTGTGGTTTTAACCAGTACCGAGCGTCGGTACACCAGCACATGGCCAGCAATCCCGCCTACGCTTCCACTGCTGCCGGTGCCGCGGCCTTTCCGCCGGTACTTTGCCCGTGTCGGCGTTTCCTACCAAAGTGGGGTTATCTTGCGACGCTTTTGTGACGTCACCCATTGAGTGTGCCAAGTCAGGGGCGAGGCCAGTGAACAGAAGCGCATGCGTACCTTAACTCACTCTAATTCGTAATCGTGTAGTTCAGTTCTCTTAGTTTAGTACGAAATCCCTTTTTTTTTCGGGGCCTCAAAATAACAGCAATATCACTGAGGCGCCCACAGCAACAGTCGAATAGTGAAGTAACGTGATATCTTCCAATGTATTTATTAATAATTTAATTGTTCAATTTCGGTGTTAATTTGTATTAAATAAAGCCAAAATGGTTCGGTGATAATGGCCAAGTGTTGTTCTCTTCCATACAGAATGAGCAATAGTTAAAGCAATGTGTAAATTTAGTAGTAATTTTAAGTGTTAGTTGGTTATAAGTAATTTTACACTGCCGGCGCGATAGCGTCTTTGCCGTCCTTATATTTTGTAAAAGTATGAAATTGAGATAGTGCCTTAATAACCAGTTATTTACAAAGTGCCAACGCTCTTCGAGTGGGAGTCGGAAGCGACGCGTTCAATGTGAGTAGCCCTTATATCGATTTCCCTAAAATTACCTACAATCGATGACGGTATGTTCATCAAACTCTTGTTACCTTAGTAAGCGTTAAGACAAATCTTAAAATTTATGAATAAACCACAAAATATCTATACTTGGTACTAACTGTAGGGTTGTATTTACATATAGGTTACATTGAAGTAAGGACTGCGGCACAAGTGACGTCACATGTGAAAACGACTCCCGATTGGTGGAAATAGTTTTTCGCGTTAAACGCGATTGTTTGATCGAGTAATTCACAGGGATAATTATGTTTTATTGGGTAATGGGTTAGGAATGCGTACTGCGGCAGAATGCGGAACTACTACTACGACGATACTACGCTTACTACGAAAGTCTACAACAGTTGTTGTAGTTAGTCAGTTGCTATGCATTTTTCTCCGCAATTTTTGGTACCATTGCTTTAAAATACAAATAAATATCATTTTTACTGTAAGATTTATAAGATATATTTTAAAGCTATGGCAATTTACTAAAAGTACCTACCCTTTTAGCTAAATTAAATACGCACAGCATTTGTCTTTCAATACACATGTATTTAATTTAAATTTACTTGAGATTTGCTACTACCGCTACCAATTGTTACATATAAAATTTAAAAAAAAAGTGTATTCATGGTATGAATGAGGAACCTTTTCCTTTATGAAGTTGTTAAAATAACATACAATTATTAATAAGAAAAAAAAATATCACTGCAAAATACCAGCAATGCCTAAAATCTGTAATACATGTGTAACATTGAATCTGGGGCAATGAATCCAAACCGCCGGTGCTACGCGCCACTAGATGGCGCTACTAACCAAATCTTGCGGTAACTTGACACAGGTTTTAACGGGATAATTTCACTCTACATATGTAGTAAATATCAATACCATTATTCACTTCAATTACATACCAAGCGAACTACGACTGTACACTTTTTAAACAATATACGTTTACTTGGGCCGATCGATCCAACTTGGCCGGCACAATTTCGTGAGGGATGCTAGTAGGAGGATTCAGTTGGGCTGGGCGGCATTCGGCAAGTTACGTCAGGTCTTCACGTCGACGATTCCGCAATGTTTCATGCCCCTTCTTCTGCGTTTCAAATCCCGCCACGTACCAATGTGTTTTCGAATTTTCGAAAAATATATTTACGTTATCCGACGCTCTTGCGGTGAAGGAAAACATCGTGAGGAAACCTGCGTACGCCTGCTGATTTCGCCGGTTGATTCAAAGGTTATGCGTGAAGTCGTCCAACCCGCACTGGGCCTAAGGCCTAAACACCCTATACGAATAGGCTCGCGCCCCTCGGTGGGGACGTTTAATGAGCTGATGATGATGATGACATGCAAATTATTATATTTAACAATAGTATTATTAACAAGCCATACAGCCGAGTTTTTAAAATCTAATTTTATTTATTTCTTTAAAATGGATTCTGAAGTAAAACTTTTTCTACAGTTTGTCCTCAAGGATATGCAGAAAATAAATTATTAAAATATAGGAAAAATAATTACTAATATTTTTGGTATATTATTAATTTATTGTATTGTGCATTAAATAATATTATTTTTATTTCATTATTACGGCTCGCCAACATTTAGGCAAGACTATGACCAATGATGTAAAAATTATGGATTCGTGATATGCTCACAAAACATCGAAAAAAGTGTTCCGAATGCAGTGACAACACATACACATATTTCGAATTTCGAACACATTTACCTAAACAAAGAGTACAAACTGTACTCTTCGTGTTTTTTTTTTGAGGCACGGATGGTGTATCTACCTTTATATATACGGAATATCATTGACTGTATACAACAAAAGGAAACACATGATAATAAACAAAAAAAATGGCCAAGTGCGAGTCGGTCTCGCCAGTGGAGGGCTCCGCTGCAGCAAGTAACATAAAATGAAATATTTTTTATTTACATAGACACCTCCTACAGCATTAATATGAAAAAAATAATGGTTTCAAGTTTCTTGTCAAAACCTAATAACGATTCACAGAATACATTACATACATTATTTTACTAGGTTAGATCGATACTGAGTCGTCTAGTAGGTACCACCGCAGTGCCAGATATCATCCGTGAAACAGGAAGTGTTATGCACTTTTGTGGTTTCGGGATGAGGCACTGTAGCTAGTGAAATTACCGGATATAAGAGACCTAAAACTTTTCTCGGATGACGGCGCAGTACGGCATCGATGGAGAATAATAAACTGTCTATCAGTTGTTGTCTCCTTTAATGCCGCTCTGTCATGGTTAGGCGTATCACTTACCATCAGGTGAACGTCCAGACCGTCCTGTACACTTGTAACATAAATAAAACATATACTTACAATGTTTGAATAGTGTAGTGTTTATAGTTTCGGAGAAAAAAGGGTGTGACATACGAAAGGACAGACAGACAGTCTCGACGAATCTATAAGGGTTCCGTTTTTAATCATTTGGCTACGGATCCCTAAAAAGTGTGCTCAACAATAATGTTGTTGTTAAGGTCTCTGTGCTGTTGTCTTCAGCACCTAACATGCCTACCAAGGGATCGGCCCACTATTGGTTCCGTGAATCTTAAGCACAGATTTCCAGATACAGGAGATGGGGCAAGCCGCGTTTAAAGTGCGACAACTGTAAGCTCAACGAGCATACACTGGCTGCCAGTTTACGCTCTGTGAGACGAGTCAAGACGCACGATATAAGAGAAATTACCGTTTTTTTCCAAAATCCACCTGTGCAATTGTAAAATGCCATCATCGCAATGAATCAGTAAATTTACCAAGAAATATAATAACTTTTCACAGGTAAGAACCGAAAAGAAATTGCGACACTGGGACTGCCTATAAACTTGGCGGCTTGTCCAGTCTAATGTATATTCTGATGTCTGTGAATCTTAAGGATTTCGAAAACATAATAACACTATGATCATATACTCGTCTTTTTCAACTTTATTATATCTGTTAACATGTATACTTCTTTTACTAGTTGGCCAATTTCACCAGCAAAGCCAGTGTTATTTGTACAATCAATGATACTGCCTTATGGCACTGCGGTGGTCCGAAATGAAAATTTTGTCTATTTCTTCCGAGTTATCTAAAAGGCTGGACCGATTTGGACGGGACTTTTTTTGGCAGGTAGCTGTTATAAGAAAAAATATAAGCTACTTTTATTATGGAAAATACTTTTTATTTTAGAAAAATAAACCAATGTTTTACTCCACGGCAGCCGCGCGTTTGGTAGTTCCCGCTCGTCACCCTTAGCTTGGATTCCCATGGGACGAGTGGTTTTTTTTTAAAAATCCCACTTGTCAACTCTAATAAAACTTTATAACTTAATCAACTCTATAATAACCATATTGTTTCTTAAATTATATCTATTGAAAGTACTAGGAGACCATGATTACATAGGATAGTATCCAATAAGTACTTTTCAATGGACAACATTTTTTATCAGTTCGATAAATTCACAAGTTCTTTACAATATTCCAGTTTTAATATTCCTAAGAATAAGTAATACTCCTGTGAAGTGTTGCCAAGTCGACCACATAAGACTTGCCTTGAGAATATTACAATATGGTTATAATAGAGTTGGTTAAGTTGTAAAGTTTTATAAGGGGTGACAAGTGGGAATCTAAAGCAGAAGCCACTCTTCCCCGGCGTCACAAAGCTTGGGGTGACGAGCGGGAACTACCTCGTGCGTTGTGTGAGCTGCGCGCTTTAGAATACGTTTTACTGTGGGAGAATATAATCTTATACCGCGTGGAATAGCAAGTTAGTAATATAGGAGGTCTCCGATACAATTAAGGTTTGGTAAAGATCATCCGAGAACAATGCCATGCCAATCATATCCATATATAAGTTAATTAGATACACAAATTATCATGTAACTATGCTATTATTATGTGTATAATAATAATAAATATCCACCAACATTAACACAGCGCAATCTAGCCCCAAGTTAAGCGTGAAGCCTGTATTATGGATACTAAACAATGGATAAACATACTTATATTTATTTTTTTGTAAATACATACATATTATACATAGAAAACACCCAGGCCACTACAAACACACGTGTTCATGCACACAAAAGTTTGTACTGCCCGGGGTCGAACCCGGGACCCTTGGTGTTGCACCCGACCTCTCAACCGCAACACTAAAAGGGTGGCCCAATAAAAAAAATTCCTGATAAATTTCTCTCCCACGATGACTACCTTGACACTTTCACCTATATTCTTGTATTCGATGCATTCCGGTGAGTCCTGGAAAAACACAATTCGATTCCGCATACTTTTTACGTGGCGTACATGCAGCCGGTGAAATTCCCGGGATAGACACACCGCTATTGTGTTTCGCAACTACGCTTTTTATGCACAAGGTCATGTTAAACTTGGGACTGTTGCAAGTTGCAAAGAGTTCACCGTTGCTTTTTTTGTCCCTATAAATCATTAAAACTACGCAACGGATTTTGATGCCGATTTAAATACATGGAGTGATTCAAGAGGAAGGTTTATATGTATGAAAAATATTATTTTTGTAAGGTGATGTGTAGGTAAATGACAAAACTCTATAACCACTGATATAAAAAGTTTAAAAGAGTGACTATCGAGTTTCTTGCCGGCTCTTCTCGAAGATCCTACTTATTCCGAACCGGTGGTAGAGTCACAAAAAATATAATAATAACAATTGACGATTCAAAAGAATCTGTAACAGATTTATTTGAATAAAGTTTTTTTCTTTCTTTCTTTCTTTAATCTTAACATTCATTAAATATTGGAGAAATTATTTTATTTTAGAGACTTCTAATGTAATGTCGTAAATAATTTAATTTTTTCCGTTTACATTGCGAACGCAGGCTGAACCCTCCAATTTTTATCAAAACAAGTACTGCGTATAGAAAAAAAATAAAAATATCTCCAGAAAACTCCTCGATAGTATATATTTATCTCTTATGGATATCCCACTATAAAAATTACGATAGATAATTGCCATTATTCGAAGCCATTTTAACCAATACACCATTAATCCTCATCCAATTAAATATTTTAAATACATTGTCGATTTATTTTTTTTTACAGCATAATATTTAAATGAATATTTTCGAGGATATTACAGATTTAAAATTGCGGTACGTAGAGTTTGCGGCGGTACTGGCCGACTGGGGAGGCGGGAGCGTATCTATTACAAATATCACCATTGCACCCGTGCGAAGCATGGACGGGTCGCTAGTCTATGAATAAATGAAAACGCGAGAGCGCCGGTGGCTCATTGATGTGGACTGTTGCCTTCCGATGTGGAGGGTGCTGGTTCAAATCCCGCCACGTTTTTATGTACGTTTACGATATGATATGATATTTTATTTTTAAAAGGTATATTAATGTCTTTAGTCAAATTTTAAATTCCTTTTTTACAACTTTAATAATAAAATGAATAAAAAAAGTCATCAGTCGAGTCTTCGAACTCAGTTCATCTGTCAGTCTACTATAGAGAAAAACGAAATTGTTATATAAAGGGTTTACTGTACCTATAAAAGTATCATCACCATCACCAGCCCATTACATACCAAACCAGGGGCACGATCCTACCCGTAAAGGGTGATTAGGCCTTAGTCGTCCACGCAGGCCTAGTGATTGGCCGACATCACGCACAACATTTGTATCTCTTCGTAGACGTGCGCGGGTTTCCTCACGATGTTTTCCTTTACCGTAAGAGCATCAGATATACGTACATAAAATTTCGAAAATTCGGAATTTGAACCTGCACCTTCCAGAATGGAAGGCAACATTCCACACCAAAGAGCCACCGACCCTCTATAAAAGTATAAAATAAAACAATATGATTATTGATCATATAAAAGACTTATAAATTAGTAATAAATTGTCCCAAACAATTTTGAAACAAACCTAGTAAAATATAAATTACATAGATTTTGATGGAGTACGTAGCTTCATAGACTACCGCGGGAACTAGTGAAAATTAAAATATTTTCACTAGTTCTAGTTAAAAAAATTTTATTTGAACTTCTTCAACAATTTTATCTATATAACAATCCTAATACATAATATACTATTAATATTTTCAGTACACCAATTTTATCACCTTCATTTTACCTCAAGCATAATTTAAGTTTATATTTAATCTGATTAATTATGTATCCTAAGCATCCGTGAAGGGTAAACATAATATGTATCTAATGAAAATCGTGTTAAGACCTATATTACAGGTCACTTGCCATTCATGTCACCTAATGATAACGGACGTTATATAACAATAAACAAGGTCATATGTCCCAGTTGTTAAAGATTTGTTAAGATAATGGTATGAAAATAATAAGATTAAATTTTTATTGACATTTGTTTTCTCGAGAGACAAGAGAACTATGGAAGCGTTCTATTAGGGATATTGTCTATGTCTAAAAAAGACCATGGCAGTGTCAAACAATGATATTCTGTATATATAAAGGTAGATACGCCATCCGTGCCTGAAAAACCGCGAAGAGAGTATAGTTTGTATCACAGACATCCGAATATACAATTAGACTGGACAAGCCGCCAATATTATAGGCAGTACCAGTGTCGCAATTTCTTTTCGGTTCTTACCTGTGAAAAGTTATTATATTTTTTGGTAAATTAACTGATTCATTGCGATGATGGCATGTTACAATTGCACAGGATGGCATTTTGGGAAAAAACGGTAATTTCTTCTAATATTCGTGCGTCTTGACTCGTCTCACAGAGCGTAAACTGGCAGCCAGTGTATGCTCGTTGAGCTTACATTTGTCGCACTTAAAAACGCGGCTTGCCCCATCTCCTGTATTGGGAAATCTGTGGTTTGTACTTTTTTGTTTAGGTAAATGTGTTCGAAATTCAAAATATGTTTATGTGTGCTATCACTGCATTCGGAACACTTTTTTCGATTGTTTTGTGAGCATATCACGAATCCATACTTTTTTACATCATTGGTGTCAAATAGATATATTGCGTAGATTAACTTAACGACTGTATTTAGAACACAAGTGATTTTATCAAAATATTTCAAATGAAGATTTCATAATAATAACTTTAATAATTATCGTGCAATATGTGGTGTCGCACGAGGTGTCTTCTATTAGTCAATGTCATATCAAAGTCAAGGTCTTTTAAAGGTCCAATACTCAGCTTTAGTGTAAACAAACACCTGTGAAAATGAAGGATACATTTAATGTTTGATACATTTTAATATATAACGAAGATAGTATAAAAACACTGACATTTAAAGCGATAATTATGTTTGTAATTAAAATACAATTGTATGTTTCACGTGCAACGAATGTTTTGTTCAGGATTTGTAAGAACCTTACAGGCTTGACATATGAAAATAAGGCATACAAGCCTTATTCGTAAAAAGCAACTTTTGTAGTTACAAACCCGACAATCAAAAATTATGTGAGTAGGGCTTAGATACTCAATAAACTAGCTATTGTTTGTCAAAGGAGTTATTGACGCGCCAAAATCTGCGTTAAGCCTTCTTTTATCGTTAGTTTAGTTTTAGAATTGAGGTCGCTAAAGTTAGTCTCTAAGACGAGTCAAGTACCTTCCTTTTCTCGAAGTATTTCGTCGTATTTTTGAACACTCATAGCGTTGGTTTCCGATGTAACAGATTCGTATTTTCAGGATATGATATGATTAATTTACTTATTAAACATATCTAAAATGCGCCGATTTCATAACTGACACACTCATGAACAAAAAAATTTTGGACTTCTTAAAATGCATGAAAGAATGCTGAAATTTAATATATAATCTAAAGATAGTACCTACAACCAACAAAAATTCATAAATAAGAAGGATGGAATTTTAATATGAGACTTTAAACAAATTTACGAATTAGGACATGAAAGTTTACACGCGAGAATAACTAAAAAACCTATTAATAAGTAATTAAGATAAAAACCTTACCACACCTTATGCGGTCGTCACAGCAAGAATTTACATGAAATTTATTGGTGGAATATTTTTATAAAAATTTAGTCACCGTACAATATACAATTACATTTTATTATTCAAAATTTTCTAAGGCTTTAAATTTTATTAGGACTTATTAAAATTGGTTCCTAGAGGAACAAGACGAAATAACATACGCATGTTCATTTTGGAAATTGTCTAATAAAAGTACCATTCAACAATATTATAAAAAAAAACCATTGCCATGGTTTTTTTAATAATATTAATATAAAAAGCTTAATATAAAAAAACGTTTGCGAATTTAAGAGACGTAAATTTGTAATTTTAATTTATCATAATGTAATAAAAAATAATAAAAAGTCCATTGGACTAATATCGTTATAATAGAAAACAAGGTGATATGATTATACCTTGAGTCGACATAATTAGGTCTTCGACAGAAAATGGCTTGTAAAGGTGGTATTGTAAAATGTTTAATAATTCTAACAAAGACCTAACCTAGAATATGACACTTTTCACACCAGCAATTTGAGGATATTCTTGTACTATGAACAAAGTTTTTATCATATTATTCTAGAACAAATGCACATCGTATAGTTTGTGTATGAATTAATAATTTTAATAATCTGTCGAGATATTTTTGCGGATATTTAACCCGATTAAGGTTTTATCTCATTTCCCCACTAATCTACACGATATACATACTACCATAAATATAAACACGTACATAGACAGTGAACGAGATATTATATATAAATAAGTAACTACTGACATTCCAACAGCGCCATATAGTCCCAAACTAAGCATTGAGCCTGTAATATGGGTACTTAACAACGGATACGTGCCTATATATAAATATTTTAAATACTTACATATTATACATAGAAAACACCCAGACCAATACAAACATTCATTTTCATGCACACGAATGTTAGTACAGCCCGGAAATCAAACCCGGTACCCTTGGTGTAAAAGACAACGGCTCAACCAATTACAACAAATGGGTCGTAAAACGTCGTATAATGTACATCGAGATTAGCATGAACGAGAATATATATATATATATATTGTTTTTTACATTTTTATCGTCAATTAATTATCAACGAACATGTTAACCTTTCAACCGGCAGATTTCAGAGTCCAGGCACTATAGAAAATCATTTTGTGTTTGGTATATTCGTCTGCGTTAAACAGTTAACACGTGTTGCCGCTCGACAGTTCACCATATCGATAGTGTTGTAGACTATCGAGATTGTTAATAAACTATCGATAATTGGCCAAATGCAATAGTCAACAGCAATAGTTTCGATATTCTCGGTAGTTTATAAGATACTTGCTGTACCTCCGCGGTATTACCCGCGGTATAAGATATTATCCCGCAGTAAACATAACCTAAAATCACTTCATAAAGTCACATTTAAGCGTGCAGCTCATGCGACGCAGGGTTGCGAAAAACTATACATAATTTATTTAAATGAAAAGGTTCTTTCGAAAATAAAAGCAGCCTACGTTTTTATTTTATTGCAATAGCTACCTGTCGAAAAAGCCCCGTCCAAATCTGTCTAGCCATTTAAGAGATTACCCGGAACAAACAGATGGACGGACGGACAGACACACAATAATTTAACATAATGTTATATGTGTATGTTCCATATATATATTTACATAAATTGTATAGTCAAAAACGGTTATTTCAATATTACAAATAGTACTCCAATTTTATTTATATGTAATAGACTAAGCTTTTATAGTGTCGATACTATTGAATGATTTATTTGTGTCTACGGTATCGTTTTTTTTTAAATTTCATATGATATTCTATTGCTTTAGCTCAACTATCGACAGAATATTGATAGACTCGACAGTCAGTCTACACGATAGATAGTACTAAAAATATTGTCGATGATTTCCAAGGTCAACCATCGACATTTCGGCAACACTAGTTCACAATATTAATTACAATAAGGCAAACAACAACATAACCGTGACAGTGCCGGCGAGCATATTTTTCACTGAACCGTTGACATCCTTCATCGTCAACCATCTTCCGGCATTCCATGCGCAGAAACGTATGCCGAAAAAGTAATGGTACGCGAAAGGGAAGCCAAGAACTAGTTTCAACACGAACAGCAGTGGTCTGGACAAGTCCAGACTCTGTATCATGGATACGTACGAGTCGATGCCGTTAGACAGGAACAGCGTGCCAGCGGAGATCATGAAAGCGTAAAACGTCAACATCAAACCTGCAATAAAAAAATAACCAATGACTTTCACGCACCGCAATCTAAGCCCCAAACTAAGCATTAGCCTGTAATATTGGTAATAAGGGCATCAGTGGCTCAGTGGTGTGAACTGTTGCCCTCCTACCGGGAGGGCTGAGGTTCAAATCCTGCCACGTACCAATGTGTTTTCGAATTTTCGAAAATATATGTCCGTCATACGACGCTCTTACGGTGAAGGTAAACATGTGAGGAAACCTGCGCACGCCTGCGAAGAGATTCAAAGGTTGTGCGTGAAGTAGTCCAACCCGCACTGGGCACGCGTGGACGACTAAGGCCTAATCACCGTATACGGGTAGGCTCGTGCCGCTCGGTGGGACGTTTAATGAGCTGATGATGATGATTGGTAATAAACCACGGATAAACGTAGTTATGTACTCTATCTTGTAAATACATATTATATATAGAAATACCTAGGCCAATACAAACAGACATGTTCATACGCACTGTTTGTACTACTTGGGGATCGAACCAGAAACTCTTTACATACTAGCAGATGTCTCAACCATAACGGCGATGAAATTTTCGTATCGGGGTCTCTCTTTAGAATACTTAAAATCTGAAACGATGTAATCCGGCCAATCCGATAAAGTTATCGACTTAGCTCGTTAAATCATCAAGTGGCCTGGTTACGTATGTCGCAGAACCGATGGCTGTGGGAGCAGGTGAGTTCTGGAGTGGAAACTGCGTCTTGGCAAACGTTACGTAAACGAAAATAATATGTAAGTATATGGATAGAATAATTTCATAATGAACGCTTAACCCATTAAACGCCGGGAATCCAGACACAATAGAAAATCTATTGTGTCTGGCGCCTTAAGGCGTCATTGGCGGTCAAAGGGTTAAACATTTTACCCAATCACTTTATTTCCATCGATCCACCAATCATGAGGCTTTGAACATGTTTGCAAAGTCTTGGATATAATGGCTCAAAGCTTATTCACCTTAGTCATAACATATGCACTGAGTTAAAGCTTTTGCTTTGTCAATAATCCGTAACACATTCAAACATAATGTGTTTGTATATCTCAAAGCCTGCTGTCTTTGCAACATTGGTATTATATTCCAATAATATATATATAAACAATAATATGCATTAGACGTCAATTACTCGTAATTAACAGAGATGACCCAAAGTCATAACCATTAATAATTGAATAAGTCTCTTGGTCCAAAAATAAAATAAATATCCACTGACATTCACACAGCGCCATCTAGCCCCAAGTTAAGCGTGAAGCCTGTATTATGGGTACTAAACAACGGATAAACATACTCATATATATTTTTTTTGTAAATACATACATATTCTTGTTCATGCACACAAATGTTTGTACTGCCCGGGGATCGAACCCGGAACCCTTGGTGTAGCAGTCGACGTCTCAAGCGCTACACCAAATGGGTCGTCAAATAAAGTGAAGACCGGGATATGAATAAATATTTGCGTAGCACGTAGCATTTTTTTATGATTTTAAGTGAATGGGAGACGGTCAGTTCGATCTCCTGGGGGTCACCTGGTGGTAAGTGATACGCCTGACTATGACAGATCCAGTTTTGAAGGAAATTCATGAATGTAGTAGTCATCCCTAACTGCCCTACGCCAGTTACTCAAGACAACAGACATTCGATTTTTTTTATGTTATAAGTGTACAGGACGATCTGGTCGTTCACCTGATGGTAAGTGATACGCCAGACCATGACAGAGCGGCATTAAAGGAAACCAACAACTGATAGACAGTTATTATCCATCAATGCCACACTGCGCCCGTCAACTGAGACAACAGATGTTAGATCTCTTATACCCAGTAATTTCACTAGCTACAGTGCCCTCATCCCGAAACACAAAAGTGCAAAACACTCCTGTTTCATGGGATGATATCTGGCGCTGCGGTGGTACCTACCTAGACGACTCAGTATCGAGTCTACCACCTAGTAAATTCCATCTTGTGTATAACACATCCATAATGTTCTTATGTTTTGATAATAGATCTCTCATGCCCGGTAATTTTACTACAGTGCCGTCATCATCGGAACGATATCTGGCATTGCAGAAGTACCGAATCTACCATCTACAAACAGTGGGACTTTTTTTCTGGTCTTTTTAACCAAAAGTCATGCATACCCCTTTAAGAGTATCTCATTCTTGAATCCTGACTGATACATTCTTACCAAATTAGACCACAACTACTCAAAAGTCACTTGAAACAACTTCTCACCAAATTAACTTTACGTTACTAACAATGATATTCTATATATATAAAGGTAGATACGCCATCTGAGTCTCAAAAATGAACCACCGAGTACAGTTTGTACTCTTTTGTTTAGGTAAATGTGTTTAAATTCGATATATGTGTATGTGTGTTGTAACTGAATTCGGAACACTTTTTTCGATTGTGTTTGTGAGCATAAGAACTAAAATTCGAATAAGTTTATCCTTATAGACATAAGGCTTTACTGTATTACGAAGATCCGATAGCGCTAGACTTTAGCGTTGTATTATATTTTTAGCTTAAATGACTCGTGTGACGCATACCACTGTATAAACAGTAGCAAAAAAATCCGGAAAGTGATACCTTGAGACATGCGTCGCCTCAGGATATTGATGTAAAATGCATTTTCTCATTCATTTGCGCTCCGGAACAATAGACGACATCGCATTGAAAGCACTCGAGGGCTGAACGTTTTAACCTAATGTAAACAAAGCACGGGTCCTTTAATAGGTACTAGCTGCCATCTTTGCGACGCTAAAAGTATACATTGTTTTCTATTTCAAGAACAAATAACCATTACAATAGTTATTGATTTTGTCTTAACGGCTGCATAGCATAGCAGTAGCTCTTGCAAGATATTAATTATAATTTAATCTCTTCATACACTTTCCTCGAAATCTATATTTTTCGTTTAAGTACAAGTTTATTTTTCTTAAATTACTTATATTCCCAGTTACTACCACTTACTTCCCTACATATTTTAAGACTTTAAAGATTAGAGGTCTTTAATAATGATGAAAATTAGCTAGATATCTTAACGACCATCCACAATACCCAATATTGGGTGCTTCACTAATGGTTACAATTGTAAGGGTTTGGACAATTATCAGTGGCGATATGCTAATGCATGCCGAGTCGCCAGTCTTATCCGCTTTTCGGCTAAAGTAAACAAAAGTAGTTGAGTTTGACAGAAGACTCAAAAGTAAGTTGTCCGCTTTGATCCTTTCTATCCTATACAACTTACTGTAGCAGTTTAAGTAGTATCTTGGATAAACAATAAACTACATGAACTATCTCACTCAAAAAGTGTCCGCGGCAAAATTATGCCAATCGTGTCAGTTGAGCAAAATTTTCATTCATAATCACTACGCGCGCTACATGTCAAAAGAAAAAGTAGTATGGTCGTGGATTTGATTTTTACCCTTTTAATGACGTCTTAAGGTCAAAATTTTAATGAATAAAAGTCAACATATATGTCAAGCGACTTGGACAATTTTTGGTTGATATTTCTTCGTGGTTGGGCATATAGTCAGTTTATCTTAGACAAGTGTACAAGGCGAAAAGCATCAACAAGATTAATATATAGCCTTTATTTAGACGAAATTAAGTTAACTGCAAAGACAATCGTGTAACAACCCGGGACCTTCGAACCTCAATCTGACCAAACCAAACTGATGTCATTAGCTTCGACTAATTTGAACCTAATGACGTTTCAAGTAACGTGAAAAATAAACCAAATCCCTATTAATGTAAATGGAAACTGCAGTAATGTTCTGACATTCACTCAATGTTAAAGACGTCTTCTATTTCACCGGCCCCGGTCTTACTTTGTAAACTAAAGTATAAACTTTATCCCTTAAGAATTAAGTTCGCTTTTGATTCGCGCCTGAGATACATAAATTTCAATCAAAAGGCAGCAAAAGATCTCTTAATCCGTTTTTTGTTTCCAAGTGTTTTGAAGCGCGCATTGGTTCTTTATTTAAAATCCTTGTTGCGTTTATTTGTAGCTATAAGTTAGATTGTGAAAATCACCAATAGATAAAGATATATTTGTAATCAGTTAACCATGTATATAAGAGAGCGTCGGTGGCTCAGTGGTGTGGACTGTCGCCTTCCTACCGGGAGGGCTGAGGTTCAAATCCCGACACGTATCAATGTATTTTCGAATTTTTCGAAAAAATATATGTACGTATCCGACGTCTTACGGTGCAGGAAAACATCGTAGGAAACCTTCATGCACGCCTGCGAAGAGATTCGAAGGTTGTGTGTGAAGTCGTCCAATCCGCTCTGGGCCCGCGTGGACGACTAAGGCCTAATCACCCTATACGGGTAGGCTCGTGCCCCTCGGTGGGGACGTTTAATGAGCTGATGATGATGAACCATGTATTTAAAATTAATTTGAATATTGTAATAATGGGAAAATAGTATTACGAGATATTATAGATTTGGATAAATTAATGCCACATACGAATAATAACACCAAGGCGTCAACGTCTAAGGCGAAATGGTGACAATTAATGCTCAGTCAAGCATTATGTGTGGACCACATTTTGACCGAATATTTTAGGTGTAGCCTAACCCAACCAAATGGACTGGTGACCTAGTTAAGGTGGTAGGAGACATATAGATGTCAACTGATAAAGAAATCATAAATGAAAATGAAAATGAAAAAATGAAAAGTGTTTATTCAGTTTAGGTCCTTACAGAACACTTATGAATGGCAAAAATAAGGGCAGGCCTTCGTTCAGCAGTGGACATTTAAGGCTGTAGAAAGATTGATGATGTTAATACTGCTATTTACTAAGAGAAACTTATATAGAGAATAAGACTTCTTCATAGTTTTCATACTTCGCACATAGTTTTCGAGGCTCAAGTGTGAGTAGCTTTTAGCGAAAATAAAACGCTTCAATATTAGTGTCAGTCGCTGTGCGTTGGTGCACATCCAAAGCAGACTGGAAAAATACTAGCAAAACAGCTAACCAGGCGTGCAACGAAAAACTGTTTGTATCTTCATAAAGCTTTATTAGATTAATATATTAAATATGTATATATTGATGATGGTATTTATCATCATCATCAGCTCATTAAACGTCCCCACCGAGGGGCACGAGCCTACCCGTATAGGGTGATTAGGCCTTAGTCGCCCACGCGGGCCCAGTGCGGATTGGACGACTTCACACACAACCTTCGAATCTCTTCGCAGGCGTGCATGAAGGTTTCCTCACGATGTTTTCCTTCACCGTAAGAGCCTCGGATAACGTACATATATTTTCGAAAATTCGAAAATACATTGGTACGTGTCGGGATTTGAACCTCAGCCCTCCCGGTAGGAAGGCGACAGTCCACACCACTGAGCCACCGACGCTCTTATTTATTGGATGGTATTTATACTAAAGGCTAATTTACACCACAGAAAGCCAGTTTGGTATACTTTACTCATTTTTGACGTCCTTGTGGGTTGAATCCTGTTTGCGTAAATATGTCCAATTGTATCAATGCAGTTTTCGCATGACACATGACCATTTCTATTATTTAATATCGATGCAACATTTCCTCCCCGCGCCAACTGTTGCGTTTAGGGTTGTCAGCCATATCTGTTTAATCATACTGAAATACTTTGTCTTCTCCAGTGGCATTAGTAACCTTTTACCGTCGTCCGTACAAGTGAATATCCAGTTATACGTTATCATTAAGCACTTAGTAATTTATAATAAATGCAAACAAATGGATGTACAAAAAAAGATATATTTTCTCTTTTTTAGGTTGTTTTTATAACCTAATCTTTTACTTTGTTGACGGATGCGCGCCAAAAATTTTGTGGTTTTCCATGCAAAAACTAACCGAAATTTGACACACTTTTTTTGATAGCGAGACTCCGTCCGAATGTTTTTTATACATCCATGGATTGCAGAGATGAGATTTCAAGGTGCAGTATCCTATAAATTACTTATAACTTCTTTATCTTCTGTAACTATACTAGAAGTGAATAATTATTGATACAGTGAATAGAGTACCCTTTCTCCGCGACACTTTTCACTTTTCTGACTTATATAAAAAGCCAACCCTAAAGGCTTATTACGTTTGCATACAGTCAATTAATAAAATTGGCCAATATTGACCCGTTAATGGAAGTATATTACGAGTATAATTAACCTCGAATGTCACTAATATTTCAGCCTGTTAAAAATTATCACGTGATTAAATATACCTGTGATAAATAGTACGCGATAATTAAATTTACATCCATCTAGTGAAGTGGACCCAAATACGGGAGTGTTAGATATCGGCCCGTGAAATAAAGGTTTTTTGCATTTCTGTGTTTCGGGATGAGGACACCGAGCTAGTAAAATTACCGGGTGTAAGGGACCTAACATCTGTTGTTGAACATAACAT
This sequence comes from Leucinodes orbonalis, assembly GCA_019425675.1. Taxonomy (NCBI): domain Eukaryota; kingdom Metazoa; phylum Arthropoda; class Insecta; order Lepidoptera; family Crambidae; genus Leucinodes; species Leucinodes orbonalis. The sequence goes on along the minus strand of PQWD01011100.1, from coordinate 22,167 downwards.
CAAGTGTCGAACGCAGTGCCGAATTGGTGGAGAATAATAACTGTTTATCAGTTGTTGGTCACAATTAATGCCGCTCTGTCGCCAGGCGTATCACTTACCATCAAGTAACCATCCTGAATGTCCTGCACACTGTAACATGAAAAAATCGTCGATTTACAATTTTATAATGACTTCCTGCTCTTATCGATTTCAATACTGATTCTTTTCTAGTCAGGCGTATCACTTACCATCAGTTGAGTGAACTGAACGTTTAGGTATAAAAATATATCGTAAAATAGTATAAATCAGCTAATCTGAGGTCCACTAGCTAAATTGCCGTTAACTGAAGGGCACAATTTTTAGTCAGGTTATAAGGAATTTAAATTATGCACTATTAAACCTTTGATAAACAATTATAATTATGACATAAATATATTCATTAAAATTTTAATGCGATACAAAAGCAAGAGCATACTATAATGCACAGATTTCCCAATACAAGAGATGGGGCGAGCCGCGTTTAAAGTGCGACAAATGTAAGCTCAACGAGCATACACTGGCTGCCAGTTTACGCTCTGTGAGACGAGTCAAGACGCACGAATATTAGAAGAAATTACCGTTTTTTCCAAAATGCCATCCTGTGCAATGTAACATGCCATTATCGCAATGAATCAGTAAATTTACCAAGTAATAGAATAACTTTTCACAGGTAAGAACCGAAAAGAAATTGCGACACTGGGACTGCCTATAAACTTGGCGGCTTGTCCAGTCTAATTGTATATTCGGATGTCTGTGCTATAATGTCAATATGACATGTAGCGAGCGACATGATCATGAATGAAAATTCTGCCAAAATTACGCGATGGGCAGAATTTTGCCGCGAACATATTCTGAGTTAGATTGTGCATCTAGTTAATTGTTTATCTTAGAGTTAAACACACTATTAGTGATGTTTTACATACAAACTTCCTTATAATATCTTTATGGTGATATATTTATATAAGTGATGCCTTATCCGCCGAAGTTTTCCGTTAAACAGGGTTTTCAGTTTTATATAGAAAAAAAATACTTGACAGCGACGTTTTTAGCTAGTCGACGATAGTATTGACGTTTTAGTTCAATGATGTAAAAAGTATAGATTCGTGATATGCACACAAAACAACCGAAAAAAGTGTTCCGAATGCATTTACCTAAGCAAAAGCCTACGACTGTATTTTCCAGAGAGAGATATATTACCAGTGATACGCTGCATTATAGACGTCATCGCGGGTACAGTAGGCGCGTAGATGGTGAGGTGGGGCGACATAGGCCTCTTAAGGCCCATGTTTTTATGGTCGTGGTCCTTGTAGCACGGCGGCACGTACGGCTTGTATGTCACCTGGTGTTTCACTTTCGAACCACCATCTGTTAAGGACAAACTTCAGTAATATAGGAAGACTAGGTGTGCCCTGTGGTGTTACCCTTGGTATGATATTCGCCTGCAGCAAATATATCCTAAATTCGCTGCGTCAAGTCACGTTACTGCGCGTAGCTTACGCGACGCGCGGTTGTCATTTCAGAGATTACCCGAAACATGCAGACAGACAAAAATAGTACAAATTATTGATTTGGCGTATGTATCGTATATAATAATAATTTATTTGTAGATAGGTATCCAAAGTTAATATTGTTACTAACAAAAAAAAATTAGTCTTCTTACTTCAAATAAATAATAAATAAACCGTTTAGAAATATTTAAATTCATGTGCATGAAGAAAAAATACGTAATTTCAATATTACTTCTATACATTACCTACTGTTTATGTATAGAATGTATTGATTCCAATTTATTCTTTTTTCCAATTTAACTTTGTTTTCCAAATACGCTCATTTAATATTTAAGTTGTTTTCGCTCATTCGAATATGAAATAATTGACGGGAATTTTCTAGGTCGACCGACGCCATCTAGGCTGACATTGTAGTGTTATTGGCTTGTGACACGGATTAATCGCAAAGTTATACAAACAGAAGCAAAGATATATTTATGTACGCTAAATATCATTGCAGGTGGATACTTATAATTTTGAAATATGTTCAGATAAAAAATTAAAAAGGCTATGGTCAATAAATAATACGTAACTTACAAATTTTATCACGGGGATGTATGGTATGACCTAATGTGATGATATCATAAATTAGGTACAAAACAACTTAAAATGCTGACTAGCCTAAATATGAATGAGAGACACACAAAATAACTAAACAAAAGATGTAAGCGTTTGCCTCGATACTCGTTAGCATTATTCCAGCCACACCATTGAACCATTTGTTCAAGAGCAAACGTTTGATAGCTATTTTCCTGGTCTTAGCATCAAAAGATTATCAACGGCCTCGTTCCTATAGCCTTAAGACGTCTAATTGACGCTGTTCTGGGGCGGAAAGCAGCTTACTGTATTTCTGAATTATAAATAGCAAATGGTTAGAACGAATATAAATTGAATTCAGTGGGAGGAACAGCAATGATGTTTAAAAAGTATTGCAATGTGGGAACCGAGAGACAATAAAACTATGTGTTCGGTGTGCACTCCGAGTATATTGTATATATCAAATAACTTACAACTATGCTTATATACTAACTTATGTCTATGTGTGAGGGAGGTTGGCTATACACACTACACCTCCCCCGTGATTTGAGAAAAAAAAATTACATTGAATGTTATTTTTTAAAAACAGTACTTGATATTCAATTAACCGAAAAAACTTATTCAGGAATACAATTACCAGATAAAATTCATCATATTTATGTGGAAATAACAAAAACTATTTCATATCCAAAATAACGGAAAACAATTATTCCTAGTTTAATGTGCCTTACTAAGATAGTAAATTAATTTTATTAACTCTATTATTACATTCATAAATAGGTACAGCAGACAGGTTGCTCCACTAATATAATATAATACAATTTCTTTAATGCTGAATTATCGCAAAAACATTTAAAAACTTATAATAACAAAATTTTGATATAAACCAATAAGTAGTGTACTCTCTTCTAAATACACTTCTCTAAAAAATACAGCCATAAAAAATCTACTCAATACAATTTCCTTTAACTACCATAACCATTTCTCTAAAATCATTATTTCTTTTTCCTTCATAAACTTACTTGGCACAACACACTTATCTCTATATCATTTCCTCATTTCATTGTTGGTACATTATAATTATACCTCTTTGGGTATTTTCATTGGGCCTTCAGGTCCCTTTGTTAAATTATTTGGTACACTTTTTACTGACATATTAGTCATAATTACCTCCTGCACCACGCAGCTTTATTTTTAGGGGCATGTTTTAAGATTACATAATCTCCAACTATTTTCACGGAGAGAAGCTCGTCTACACCATGATCAAATAAAGGATCTGTCACCCTATATTGTACCTTGTACCATTTTAATATTCATCATAACTTTAACTACATACACTTCAATATCCTTACGTGCCTTCTTCTATCTCTATTCAACTCTCATCTCTTTTACTACTTCAAAATATACCTGCTTTTAAAACCTTTCGTGACCATACAAAAAAATATTAGTTCAAATGTTTTATTTTACTATTGGGTGATCAGACCAATCGTATAATAAATACACATTAAAGCTAAAATAAAAAGTTTCCATTACACAAAACCTTCACCTAAACATTAAATCATTCATAAACATAAAATAACCTTTCTTTTGTTCCATCCATTATTAAATCATTCATATTCAACTTTACAAACTTTTTAAATTCAATCAATGCAATATGTGCTTTCGAAGAAACACAATTCAAATATATATTTCTAACATTCCTTAGGTATCATTCGGTATTCCACTATATTAAATTTCATTACAAAGAATTTACAATCATCGCTTTGTTGTTATCCAATTCTAAAATTACAGTCGGCAACGCCGCGGTTGGTAACGTTTCGCTGATGTAGTATAAACATGTATGAGTGATACGCTGCTACTAGGCAATGCAAGTAATTAAGTATAAAATATTTTATAATGTATCTCGAAATTAAGTTACGGCCCCGAAACACATTGAGTTTGTTTATTTCGAGATGAAATATTAATGTTTTAGCTTAAAATTTAGACACAAACACTTTAAAAATACTAAAGCTGATAAAACGAAAGCTGTTACACGGAAAACACATGTATCACAAACTATCAAAAAATTCGTACTTATTTTGAATTTAATCACCACATTTTGAAAAAATATAAATCATCACTACCAGCCAGATTTTAAATAACAAAAAAAAACCTATGTACTAAAATATTGTTACCATAGTTAATTTACATTTTATCGACCTGTCCGCTTACCTAATTGAACCTTACAACGTACCTTATAATCTTACAATTAACAAAATACATTACCTTTAGTTAGTAAGGTACGTTAAAGTTATATAATAAGGCCTCAATTATTTTAACTTATACGAGATATCTTATCCCTCATCTTAATCCCAAAAAAAGAAACCAATAATAAAAATTAAAACATAATAAAAAAATCACTTCACCACTCTACGTCATTGTTTTCGAGTCTTCTTCAAAAAAACAAACAACACTCACTTATGCGCCGGCTGCATTAGTGTATGAAAACCTGGCTCCCGGCTGCTCTGTCCAAACCTCGGACACCATCACTCCCGGCGGCCAGCAATTCCAAGCATCCATCACGATCTTCACCCGGCAACCAGCTCCCTCGGAGTCGCAGATTCAGCAGAGTCATTTCTCCGAGTTCCGCTTTTACTCTTCAGCAGTCTTTAGGGCCCGGCAGGCATTTAGTATTTACCGGCAGGCAAATAATTCAAACTACATGTTCCAATGCTCAGTACTGCCTTAAGGCAGCACTGGCAGGGTCGCCATGCAATGTGGGAACCGAGAGACAATAAAACTATGTGTTCGGTGTGCACTCCGAGTATATTGTATATATCAAATAACTTACAACTATGCTTATATACTAACTTATGTCTATGTGTGAGGGAGGTTGGCTATACACACTACAGTATAAATTCGGGATATGCTCACAAAACAATCGAAAAAAGTGTTCTGAATGCAGTAACAGCACATATACACATACTTACCTAAACAAAAGAGTACAAACTGTACTCTCTTCGGCGGTTAGATTTTGAGGCACAGGTGGCGTATCTAGCTTTATATATACAGAATATCATTGGGGACAGCAGATTAGAAAGGAATTTTCACATCTCCCAATTTAATAAGAAGTGTTATATAATTATATAAAGCTCATGTCTGAAACACCCGTTTATTGTAAGGTGGGCGCCATAGCATTTGCGACAGTCTTTGACTATTGCAGGTGTTAAAGTTTATACGAGTATAACGTTTATAGAAACGGCAAGATTGGTTTACTTTAATTATTTTCATAAGGTCATGTCGTATGGTCTACTGTTGTGGGGCTCGGCTGCCGACATTAATACAATATTTGTGCTACAAAAAAGAGCTATTCGTTTTATCTACAACCTTAGACCACGGGACTCTCTTAAGGGACTTTTTAAAGAAATAAATAGTATGACTGTAGCATCGCAATATATTTATGAAAATTTAATTTATGTTCGTAAATACTATAACACCTTTAAGAAAAATTGTGATTCACACAATTGTAATACTAGGAATAAAAACAAACTTGCTGTTCCGGATTTGAGACTACATAAAGTAGGTAAATCTTTTATAGGAAGATCTATAAAGTTTTTCAATAAGGTACCGCAAAATATTGTAGAGTTGCCCTTTCATATGTTTAAAGTTAGAATCAAACAACACCTTTCTAAAAAAAGGTACTACACTATTGACGAATATTTATGTGATAAAAATCCGTGGTCTTAAACTGCTCAGCTATTTCAGTGTTTATGATATATTGTTACATTGAGGAATTGTTTTTAAAAAAGGCAACACTGTTGAGTTTTTTTGGGTGCTTCTTTCTCAACAGGCCAAACCACTGAAGTGCTTTTTTTTTCAAAGCATCAAAACTCATATTTTAAGTTTAGTATTTAAATCGTTTTTTTATTATATTTTTGTATTTCTTGACGTTCATAAGTGCTTTTTGTAAGCCTAATTTGAAATGTTTTTGACTTCGACTATACTTGTAACTTGAAAACATGTAATTTGGTTTCAATAAAGATTATTATTATTTCCGCGGGTTTTTTTGTTTTGTTTGGTTGTAATAAGACTTTACTGTTACGCTGTTGGCCGCAGGTGTCCTACACAGTTTCACCAGACAATTGGCGAGCACAGTTGGCTCTCAGCCCAGTCTCAGTGGTGGGTCCACTCTGGAAGAGCTGCTCTTGTACTTAAAAGGCTTCTTACCAAAATTTAAAAAAAGCAGTTTGTATATAATCTATGATATCTGGTTTTTGTCTATTTCGTAACTAGAATTTCGTTTAAATACGAATTCGTATAAATAAGTATTTACTTGTAGCATCAACTAGCTTTAGTGTCGTAAATGTACAAATATTTTAAAATTGTATGAAAACATATAAATCTTGAAAGCCACTATACTAAAATCTTATCATTTCATGTCGACGTATTTTTTACGGGTCGACAAGATGTAGTATAGTTTATTGAATATAAAATAACCTTTTCAATAAGTTACTTGTTTTTCGCTGCAATATTTCTTTATACATTTGATAATCCGTGACAGTGCAGTGCTGGTGTAAGAGTCTACTCCATAAAAGGTTTTCTAGAATATTCACGCTTAGCGCCTTAAAAGATACCAATAACATAATATTCGGAGACCCAGCCGTATAAAAGTCCTATGGATCAGATATATGAACAATTTTTTTTATATAGTCTGAGAAACCATAGAACTAAAGGTGGTGACCCCTGAAAATGCCTGATTTTGCCCGCGTGCAAATTATGATCTCACTTCCGGTTGTAATACCAGACATTGTTACTATACATAAAAGCATCATCATCATCATTACAGCCCAATTATGTCCACTGCTGAACGAAGGCCTCCCCTAATGATTTCCACGCGGACCGATCCCTTGCAGTTGACATCCATCTGCTACCCGCCACCTTAACCAGATCATCCGTCCATCTGGTTGGGGGTCGGCCTACGCTTCGCTTTCCGTTACGTGGACGCCACTCGAGAACCTTTCCGCCCCATCGGCCATCGGTTCTACGCACTATGTGCCCTGCCCACTGCCACTTCAACTTGCTAATCCTCTGGGCTATGTCGGTCACCCTAGTTCTCCTACGGATATCATCGTTTCGGATTTTATCGCGTAGGGAGACACCTAACATAGCCCTCTCCATAGCATGAAAAGATAAAAGATACATGAAATAAATTAATGGAAAATAAAGTGTTCGATTAGCAGAATTGAGTTTTCAAAGATTGACAAGCTCAACTCAGTCTCGAACGTGAGTCGACCACAATCAAAGTCCTATCGTTCCTCTGACTATTCAAAAAATTGTTCATGTATCTGATACATAGGATTTTTATACGACCAGCTCTCGGACTACAAATGCAAATAACGAAATTCTTAGTATTTTTATAATTTAAGCCTAGAATACAATATTTCTCAAGACTCTTATGTAAGATGTAACTCAGATGTTAGAGAATTTGATTTAACTTTTTTGAAATCGCAGGGAAAGATATTATACGTTATCAATAACCCGATTACGGGAAACCAATCCGTTATTTAGTGGGAATCGAATGCAAGGTCGCACGTACTTTATGCCGATCAATCATTTAAAACAGTTACCATAAACTATTGATCTTACATTATTCGTATCCAAGTAAATTCAGTCCAAGTCAGAAGTCAAATCATCGCATATGAAAGTTTTGTTCTACGTTCTTACGCTCTTACGGTGAAGGAAAACATAGTAATGCCTGCGAAGAGATTCAAAGGTTGTGTGTGAAGTGGGCCAATCTGCATTGGGCAAGCGTGGACGATAAAAGCCTATACACTCTATACGGGTAGACTCGAGCCCCTCGGTAGGTACGTATAATGAGCTGATGATGATATATTATGCTATCTTAATATAATTGAAATTGAAATTGAAAAATGCTTTATTCAAATAAATCTTTACAGATACTTTTGAATCGTCAAAACAGTATATAATTTTTTTATTAAATCTAATGACTCTACCACCGGTTCGGAATGCTGCCATCCAACGAGATGATCCCGGCAAGAAACTCGTGGGTTACTCTTTTCAATACTTGGTTTTACAGAGTTTGGTCAAATAACAAATTTATACAATTCAATTATATGCGTCTGCTCCTGGAACACAATGCAGGCAGACTAACACCACAAAATTTTGTCTGCTAAATATTCATCTACTGTGTAATATCCTTTTTTCAACAAGGTAGTTTTAATTAAAGCTTTAAACTTATGCAAGGGCAAATCAACAATATTTTGTGGCACTTTATTAAAATACTTTATACAATTTCCGACAAAAGATTTCCCTACTTTGTGAAGACGAAAGAAGAAAGAAAGAAAGAGAAGAAAGAAATACTTTATTTGGCAAAAAAACATACAAAATATAAAATATAAATACAAAAAATGCCAAATAGGACCTCACTCAGCATGTGTCCCGGCACGGTAAAAGCATGCCAGGACGCTGTTTTTCAGTGAAGCCCTAGGAGGACAGTCATAAAACTAAAAATTACAAGTGTACAAAATTAAAATTTAAAATAAATACTAATTTGACAATCATGTGCGCGAAAAGAATATAGATATACAAATAAAATTGCAAAATAAATATAAAACAGGATAACAAATAACAATATTGAAGTGAAATTTAAGATTGAGACAAACAGTAGAATTACACAAAAAATATATAAAAAACAAAAATTAAAAACAACCAAAAATATGTATCAATCTAACACAGTTAATTTACAAAAACAATGAAAAAAAAAAATTAAATTAAAAGGATTATTTATAAGTCTGAGCTAATATCTTGGCAGTATAGACAAAGATTCGGAACAGCAAGTTTGTTTTTATTCCTAGTGTTAAAATTATGATGATCACTGTTTTTTTCAAAAGTGTGGATATTCTTACGTACGTACATTATATTATCAAAAATATATTGCGCCATGAAAAAATTGACCCATGTTTGTATGTATCTTAACTTTATTTCAAGAAAATCAAATTGAAAAAATAAGTAAATGGATCATGGATTTTCAAATTGTCTTTATTAAGTTATTGGAAAAGAAGAATCACATTTTTTTAAAATATCTACGGATACCAGCATACAAACTAAGCACTCAATGAAGTGGAATTGGTTTTTTAAAAAAATACCATATTGATTGATATTGTTGAAAATAAGATGTCGGGCACGAGCCTACCCGTATAGGGGTTACCTTTATTAATACGGTCATCAAATAGTTTATTATAATATTTTTACCTGTAGTTCCTGCCGCATGACAGCACTTATGCGAATTCTGTTTTTGTGGCTGGCAAACCGACAATGTTTTAGACAAACATGGTAAAGTATCGGATGCCCTGGAAAGGAAATAAACTGTCTTTTAGATTACTAACATATATGTATATTGCCAGTGTTGCCAACGCACATTTTGAGGTGGCCGTGTATGTTAGGCACATTCGATCGGAACATCGATTTGTTGTATCGAATCTAAACCTCCATCCTCCGGGTACCTCCTATAAATCATCCTCCACACTACTCGCAAAGTTGCACGAGATAAGACCAATACGATAGTGTAGATAGTAACTTCGGTTTACTTCGTACTGCTACTACTTTGCCTCGCCTCGGGCAATTTCTATTTGATGTCGGTTTTTGGACTGAGTCAAAGGGCTTGATGTTGCACGAAGTGTTTTCACTAAGTACCTCTCTACACTACTCGGTCGGTCTTGGATTACTTCTCGAGGAACTTCGCGAGTAAAATGTATATAAAGTTCAGTGAATTGAAATTATATTAATTCTGTTATTAATTGAGTTGTTTTTTAAGTGTATTGTATGTTAATATTTTTTTTAATGTAAGAATTGTATTATTGTTCACTTTATTCTTCTGGCCCACTAACTTGCCGCAGGTACAACCAGAACATCAGTCCTGCAGTGTGTTAGGCAGCGCTTGCTGAAGCATGTATCTGATTGGCCACTGTTTTATCTGTTTATGTTTTTCTTGTTAACATTTTATAACTTGTGTCTCTGTGGCCAATAAATGTTTTTTCTTTCTTTCAAAGTTAACGCTCAGTAAATTGATGGATATACCTATCATACGATATATTACTTATAAATAATAGTTTGCTCATAGATTCCGCTACGGACTTAAGGTACAGACCGTAGCCCGTAGATTTAGTGATTTTCTGTCCTGAGAGTCGTTGAATACGGTAATTGCCGTAGCTTTGGCAACACTGTATTATGGCTTGTATACAATTGCCGTCAAATTTCCAGGGTCCCATGCAAAAACTGGCCGAGTTAATAATAATAATAATTTATTTTATCACCATAATCTTACAGTATTTATAAAACAACACAAACATTCACGATACATTTTATCTTATGAACTAAAAGATTATGGCGGGCTGACACCTGAACTCGGACAAGTCCTGTAACTCAGATCGTCAACCCTCCACCCCCGTACCATTACAGGTTCTATTATTACTGAAACATTGCAGACATATAGTAGTGTCATCAAAAGGGAGTAAAATAAACTAATAGGTTGGCCAATACAAAACAAGAATATTTAAAAAAACAAGGTATGTTGTAAGTAAGCTGTGTGTATTGTCGCCCATCAGCGGGCGTATGGTACAAGCACAGGCAGAATGCGGAAAACATTATAGCGAAACTATGTATTTACGCGTAATTATTATTATTTAACAGTATACTTAATCATATTTTATAACTGGGGTTGTTAGTGTGTGTGTATGTGTGAATAATAATATTTCCTTAAGTATGTTTTAATAAAATTACATATATTTAAATAAAATTTTATTTTTCTAAGTATAATTAAATACTTATAGTAAAATTCTATTCTTTCAAACAAAATCAATTATATTTAAATATAATATAATTGATTTTGTTATATATATTTTTATTTTTATATATTTTTGTTATAAATATATAAAAATAAAAATATATATAGTTGACTGACACATTTTTGATGTTACGAAACTCCGTTCGTATTTTTTATACTTCCATATCTATTCCCATTAGTGTCAAATACCGATATTTAACACATTGGCTCCTATTTAACACTAAGGCACACTAACACAACATATAACACACATAAACACACTCAGCTTCAACAGGAAATGAACGCTTCTGTGTTTTAGTTGCACGTGTGTATGAGTGGTGTCTAAATATATGAGGTTGAATATGTGTTACACCTTGGAAACTTTATCCTCAAAAGTTTAATAAGTTATAGTGGATATTTATTTATTAATTATAAGGGATTAAAAATATATCTCTATCAAAATTTTGCTAAAATTTCAAACAACATATCTCTCTCATGAACGTATAAAAAAATACAGACAGAGTTTCGCTTACAACAAAAGTGTGTCAAAATCCGGCCAGTTTTTGTATGTAAATCTAAAAATGTTGTTGGTATATGTACCGTATATGTTCATATGCAGGAAGAAAAAAAGCGGGTAATGCAATATGACAAACAGACACTAATTTTATTTATATGTAACAGATGACAGACCGTCCGTATATTTTTTAACGTCCATGATCTCACCGCTTATAGTCCAGTACAGCTTTATAAATCCGTGTATAGTTTCGGCGGTTAATTAGCGATATCATTTCGTCAACCTATACTTTGCTAATTAATAGGTTAAACGATATCTTTTGTATTAACGACAATATGTTATTTGTTACTTCGAAATATTTTCGCAACCTGCGTATTAACTTTCACAAATGTCAATGAGTATGTGAACGTCCATTTTGTTTTTACGTCAAAATATCGGGTTTCAAGGAGTATTTATTCAATTAGGCAGACTAGGGAGGGCACCTTGTGCTTTTTATGTGAAAATAAGTCGTCTGGCGACAATGGAACCAAAGACCCCAGCTTTTGGGTTGGGTAGGTATGTGGAAATTTTTTGTTTGGTTAAGAAATGAAAATTTGCCTCATTGGAGAATTTTTTGTTTTAAACGAATTAAAAGACATTAAAATACTAACTTCGAGAAGGAGGTTTCGCGTCGAATCCAATTAGGATGGGTAGCGTTTGGGAAATTAAAGCAGATCTTTTCGTCCAAAATACCTCAGTGTCTCAAGACGAAGGTCTTTTACCAGTGTGTGTTGCCAGTTATAACATACGGAAGCGAAACGTGGTCGCTCACTAAGGGCCTCTGAAATAGACTCAAGGTTGCTCAGCGTGCTATGGAGAGGGTTATGTTAAGTGTCTCCCTACGCGATAAAATCCGAAACGAGGATATTCGTAGGAGAACTAGGGTGACCGACATAGCCTACAGGATCAGCAAGTTGAAGTGGCAGTGGGCAGGGCACATAGTGCGTAGAACCGATGGCCGATGGGGCGGAAGGGTTCTCGAGTGGCGTCCACTTAACGAAAAAGTGAAGCGTCCCCATGCCACCACAACCAGACGACGTCGTATGATCTGGTTAAGGTGGCGGGTAGCAGATAGATGTCAACTGCTAGGGATCGGCCCGCGTAGAAATCATTAGGGGAGGCCTTCGTTCAGCAGTGGACATAATTAGGCTGTAATGATGATGATGATGATGACGAAAATACAAACTTAAAGCTGGGATCATGATCATAGTATTACTACACTCACCATATAATAAAGTAATTTCACTCTAAGTTAAACAAAGGTGGTGTTTTAAATGGTATAAGCACCTAGCTAGAAATATTTAGATTATTTTTTCCGCACAATATTTATTAGCCAATCCAAAATTGTTGTCAATTATTATACTTATAACTTTATTAAATAGACTAATACAATGAAAATTCATGTTGAAGGACGTGCAGTAATTTTTCAATATATTGAAAAATCAATATTTCTTGTGTTGGCATTTTTTATTTGATAAAAACAAATAATTACTGTTAAAACTATTGAGTTGTCTTGAGAGATATTTTCTCAACAAGACAAAAACTACAGCATTTTTTTTTCGATTATTAAACATTCATTTTTGTTTTCTTTAGTAATTAAAATGGTTTTTATGACATCTATTTTGACGTTAATAACCTCTTTTTGCTTAAACTGAACAATTGGATATTAACTAAATAATATACAAATAAAGTGTCAACCCAACCCGTGCTTAATTTTGCGGACCATAGATTTAGAATTAGCGCGCTTATATATATATATGTTACAGACACTGAATAAACAACAATGAAGGAATATTCCTTAAGTACTACTAGTATATATTATTAAATCTGTGGTACTACTCACCTACTACATTTTTATAAAGTGAGCGTGCCTCATTGGCAACGACCTTTAACATAATTCCGATAGAAACTGTGGGGACGAATATTTGTTATAAGCAATTATTGAGCGTGGTGTCCACGCGCCGCGTAGAACTCCCCAGGAAACAATAAAATTCACCCATAAGAAGATTATTATTGTTAGGGACAATATGGTGGAAACATTGAAAACTCTCTTGTGCGTGTTTCGTGGAGCAAAAAAGCCGATTATACACTGTAGCGGCAGGTGTTTGGGAGTTATGTTAAAAATATACTTGCGTTAACAATTTTTCTAAACTTTATTGTCTGTATTTTCCACAGTTTCAGGAATATACACACTCGGACTGCCTTTAATGTTATTATGAGAAAATGTGCGAATTATATTTGCATTGTCATTTGTGGTGACAAAATAAATAATTATTATAATATAAACATAGCAGTTCGACCGATCCTTGTATATTTGGTGTTTACCTACTCATAACACTTTTATTGATCCTAGCTACTCCTACTCTAAGCGGGCAAAGCGAACTATGCTCGGGTTGCTCTTAGGTATCAAATACCGAATGTGGTTATTAGTGAGGGAACTAAAATTATTGACATATCTCGCGGCCGTATCAACAAGTTGAAGTTGGCAGAGGGCTGATCACGCGTGTTTTAGGAAGCGATGACTCGATGTGCGGGAAGGCATGTATCCTGCTATGGGCCGTTAAAGACTGCTGACGATGTCACCATGACATAATCTCTAGATTTTAGATTATCTTAAGCCTAAGAAACCTCTTCGTCGACAGACAGGTATTCGAATAGATTTTTAACAATAAAACAAAATATATATATTTTTTTGTTTTTTTTTCTATGTTACCAAGTCAGCAGGTCAGGACACTCACCTGATGGTAGTGATACCCTTGACCATAAAAAAGTGGCATTAAAGGAGACCAACAACTGATAAACAGTTATTATTCTCCATCAAGGCCGCACTGCGCCCGTCACTCGAGACAACAGATGTTAGGTCTCTTATACCCGATAATTTCACTAGCTACAGTGCCCTCATACCGAAACTCTGAAGTGCATAGCACTCTTACTTCAAGGGACGATATCTGGCACTGCGGTGGTACCTGCCTAGACGATTCAGTATCAAGTCTACCACCAAATTAACATTAAAGTATGTATAATTATGGCCATGTATTCATAAGCTTCCTTTTTATAAGCTGGTACAATTTGTTTCAGGTTTTAGTATATAGTCCTTGGAATCGAGAGCACGTGGAGGTGCTTTCATATTTATAATGGACACACGTGCAGACCTTGTGTGCATATTTCAGTCTGAAACTAGATTTTATTTGTTCAATTAATGGGTCCTATTGCTTTTATTTGCACAAAATGTTTGTAGCCACTCGGCTAGTTAAGTGGGGCTTAAGGCCCGCATACAATCGATTTTATTTCAAGTATTTAGGAATTGAATAAATTGCTTAAGCCTTGATAATACCGCATTATTCTAAAACTAGAAACAATTAGCAGATAGATTCCAAGCTTTGTCAATATTATGATATTGGTATTTTATGGTGAAAATTATATTCCAAAATGAATTAATCAATCCCATTAGGCTTTGGGAGACAGTTTTCGGATTTAATGAAATATAGATTTGCATTACGCGTTGCATATTCATAATGATTATTTTTGATTATTTTACTTAACAGCTTGGTATCAAATTTGATAAACAATAAACTTAGGATGAACACGGTTAGTCTCGCCGATGTTAACGATTTTATGAAATGTTACTAAAATGAGAAAAAGAAAAATGCATTTAAAACATACGTTAAAAAACTGCTGTATTTTATAGTAATGTTTGCCCCTATAAACATAAAGGTTTTTTTTGTCTAGCAGTGAATGTACAACTATAACACATAAATAAAATTGTAGTGTCTGTATGTAATATAGAAATAAAAATTGATTTCTTTATGGAATTGAATTTATATACGGTACATGTGCCAAAATAAGAAATTTTAAATTTTCTGGCTGTCTGTCCGTTTGTCTGTCTGCTTGTTGGTAATCTCTGAAACGGTTAGTCTGATTTGGATCGGACTTTTTTTAGGAGTTAGCTGATGTAATAGAGAAAAACATTGGCTACTTTAATTTTAGAAAAGTGTTTTATTTTATAAATATAAAGCAATGTTTTGCCGCTCGGCGGTTGCGCGTTGTCGGCCGCGCGTCGCGTGCGCTATGCTCTTTTTAACCGACTTCAATAAAGGAGATTCTCAGCTTCTTTTTTGAGATTTAGGTATGGGGGTTCTTTTTTGAGATTTAGGTATGGGGGGGATTTAGGTATGGGGGTTCTTTTTTGAGATTTAGGTATAGTAATGCGCGGGGATCAGCTATATAGCATGAACGAATGTAGTCTTGCCAATCACTTTTGCCTAATTTATAAACAGTTGTAATAAAAAAACTAAAAAGATTTTTTTTTTAGAGAAAGCAATCATTTTTAAAGAATAAAACAGTATGAACTTTTGAAACAAAAAAGCCTAAGGTCCCAACCTTAGTTATTATTTCTCTATTTGTTTTGATTAGTATTCCTATTTAGTATCGGAATTAATGGAGGGAAGAAACGCGGATTCGCAATGTTTTAATATAGGAAAATATACCAATACAAGCTATGATCTCAATCAACGATAGGTTTTTTTGATAAATGTTCACTATATTGTATGATTTTCGAAAACTTTAGATATCAGGTGGATTATTATTAAAAGGAAGGGAACTACAAATACCAGCAAAAAGAAGAAGGAAGTTAAATTTTCATGGAAGAAAATAGGAATATAGGCAGATTCTTATAATTAATAGATTTTCAAAATAAAGCAGCACATAGTCTGAAGAGCTTTATTATCCAAGCATTCATGTTATATATATAATTACATTAAGAGATCTAGCATCTGTCGTCTCAAGTCAAGAGCATAGTAAGCGCGTAGGGACGTGACGACCCCATCGCCCGCTGGTGAGTATCACCAGTGCAGTCAGTATCCATATTTGCAACAGTCCTGTGCTGTCGCTGAATTCGGAACACTTCTTTCGATTGTTTTGGGAGCATATCACGAATGTATACTTTTTACATCATTGCCGTCTACGGTTTAAATTAATCGAATAAAACGTTAATACAACTTATTGTTTCGATGACCTCTGTCAAATAGTTATAGTTAGACATTATAACGTAGTTGAACGTAGTATATGAACAAAAAAATGGATTAATACAATTCTATGATATACAATAGTTGTTTTTTAAGTTTTTAAATAATAAACGGTTTATTCAAAATATACAATATAAAAACACTATAACACAAACCTAAAACTTAAAAACTAAGACATCGTTGAAATAACGCTGTGGGTTGTGATCTAAGTATATAGGGGAACCTATATAGTCATTATAATCTTTGGATTTCTTGTTCAGTGGACACTGATGCCAAATCACGCGATTTAACAACAAGTCCAAAAAGAAATCACTATTTTATAAGCATGAGAGCGCGTGAGTGCAAATATTGCGTGCATTGTTTCCATTGTACTCATATGACGAATGCGTCGGCCATTCGAAGTGAACTCCCCAACGTTTCGTCGCCTTATTCAAGATGACCTGGTAAGTGGCTTTGTATTTATAATATTGTATCACACGTGTGATACGAAAGTAGCGTAGATCAACAATTAACTTGATGTCCAATCACGAAAATCTTCAACCAAAAAATGTCAGTCCCATGACACATACGTTTAGTTATTGTTTTGTATAATTATATATTGACCTTAAAACGTCATAGAAAGAGTACAAAATCAAAAGAACGAGAACACTACTATGTCATTATGATATGAGCGACGTGATAATGAATGAAAATTATGCTCAAATGACGCTGTGGGCAGACATTTACTGCAGACACTTTCTGAATGAGATTTGTACAATGTATAGTTTATTGTTAATCTAAGGCTTGTAGTTATTGACTGATATAATAAAATCGGGGAGATTTATTTGTCTGCATGGAATCAATGATGTGAAAAAGTATAGATTCGTGATATGCTTACAAAACAATCGAAAAAATGTTCCGAATGCAGTGACAGCACACATATACATGTTTCGAATGAGCGTACATTTACCTAAACACAAGAGTACAAACTGTACTCCCTTCGGCGGTTCGTTTTTGAGGCACGGATGGCGTATCTACCTTTATATATACAGAATATCTTTGTATGGAATAGGCTCTGAAATTACTTGACCAACTAGAAAAGATTCTTTGAAAGCTACTTCAGATGGCAGGGGCCATAATATATATAAAATTAGATATCCTTACTAAAATCCCAAATACCGAAGTCGGAAAGCGCCGCTCGTTTAAGATAAATCACACTTAATACATATTATAAGGTATAATTTATTTATTTTAATTTTGGTTATTATTTTTATTCAATTCACTTTATTTAAATTTATTAATTAATTGTATTCTAATACCAAAATAATGTAATCACGATTGCCATTTTTAAAGCTCGGCTAAAAGTCCTCGGCTGGTCATAGTTGAAAATCAGCGGTTTGCTGTCGGCAAACCAAATGCTGAGCTGTGGCCATTTTGTATCGCTGCGACACACATGGCGCATACATTTGAAATGTGTTTTTTTTTATATATAATGTATTGTGTAATATTTGTTTTTCATAATGTATTGTGTAATATTAGTTTTCTTTTGATTTTATTTGTATTAGTAACAACCATGTGCTTACTTAGTTTTCGATTGTGTGTCTGATACAAATAAAGAAATTATCTATCTATCTATAAAAGGATAAGTTATTATTATTTAGCTATAGTTTCAAGACCTATCGCTTCCTTCAACCCAGTACACAGCTAGACTAAGGGCAGAAATGTTAAAAGGATATCTCTGTTCTTCTCATCGACTTCGTTACCATTATAAAATAGCAATAATTATTCAATGAATTTTATTAAGTCACATTTAAATACTGAAAGCAGGTGGGTATGTCATATAAATTACATAACAAACGTTTCACAAGAGTAAGGTAAGTTTTATATATTTATACAAATAAATATAAATAATAAATATCCACTAACATTCACACAGCGTCATCTAGCCCCAAGTTAAGCGTGAAGCCTGTATTATGGGTACTAAAATACGGATAAACATACTAATATACATTATTTTGTAAATACATACATATTATACATAGGGAACACCCAGACCATTATAGACATGTTCATGCACACAAATGTTTGTACCGGGGATCGAACCCGAAACCCTTGGTCTTGCAGTCGACCTCTCAACCGCGACACCAAATGGGTCGTCAAATAGTACAAATAGTTTGCTATGAAATTCATAAAACAAACGAAACAAATAATTTCCTAATGCTTGAACACAAACAGGCTTGCTTGTCCGCCGAGTGCATTATATTAATAGTGCCTTAAATTGAATTTCAGAAAGTCACCTCGCCTTTCTGTGCTCAATTTCGTTACAAACAACCTTGTCAAATACAATCAAATTCTACTTCAATATACGGGCGGCATTCCAGGAATTATTAATATTACGAATGTCGCGTGTCCCGAGGGTAAGTTTCGAAACAAGCTCTGGACACTTGGATTTTAATTAGCCACAGGATGGCTAAAATGCAGCAAAAGTAATGTATGAACGCAGTACGTGATCCTGTAAAGTTTTAACCAAAGTCATTATGAATATCACGGTGTATTTGCACTGGGAAGTTTACGGCAAAGGAATTCTATTTAGCTGTGTGTAATTCCTTGTTGAAATGTTGTTACTGCAAATAAGATGAATAGTTGCAATCATGATTGAAATTGAAATTGTGAAATTGAAATTGAAATTGAAAAATGCTTTATTCAAATAAATCTTTACAGATACTTTTGAATCGTCAAAACAGTATATAATTTTTTATTAAATCTAATGACTCTACCACCGGTTCGGAATGCTGCCATCCAACGAGAAGATCCCGGCAAGAAACTCGTGGGTTACTCTTTGATAAGAACCTTTTATGTATGCTTTAAGGTGATATTGAATATAATACCGACATACATGGCGTATAAAAATTGACAAGAATAGTGTGTCAAAATTAGGTCAGTTTTTTCTTTAGAAAATTAAAACATTTGACTCGCATATGTTAATAGAGCCGAGAAAAAAAAAAGAAAATAACATGAGAAAGAGTTTGAAATATATTACTTTTTATGTAAAATGAACAATTCTATTAACATTTTAAGTTTAAAATATTTGAAGTAATATACAAAATGTCAGAAATTTATTTGTCAGAATGACATACACAGTTGCTGTAACGTAATAAGTTTGAACGATATCTGGTCTGTAGTTTTTTTATACGTCATATCATAAACCAACGACACTACTAGTGGTCGTTGTCATAAACGGTGAACTTCTATTTTTCTCATACTAAAGTTGTAGTAGGTGCTTAAGTAAATAAAAAAATATTTCATTTTATATTACTTGCTACTGCGTTACTCGCCACGGGCGAGTCCGATTCGTGCTTGGCTAATTTTATTTTCATATGCAAACTAATAAAGAAAGGAACGAGTTGAATTCGGTAAATAGTTAAATTTTTATATAAATGTGAAATAATATGGGGATGGACCTCTTGATTAAACGGTTTGACATTTTACCAGGATCCAACATTTTGAATTATTTATAATAGATAAATTTTATATACGTTTGCCATTTTTAGTTTTATGGATGTCCTTCCAGGGCTTCACTGAAAAACAGCGTCCTGGCATGCTTCTAGCGTGCTAGGACAAATGCTGAGTGAGGTCCCATTTGGCAATTATTTATATTCATTTTTTCTATTGTATTTTGTATTTTTTTTTTGCCAAAAAATGTATTTCTAGTAATCTACTATAAAGTGTGTTGTGTTTTATTACACTAAAACCGTGTCAGAAGCACGAAAAATAAGCCAATGCTTGAGTGCATTGTGGACTTTTCAGGCAGATATTTCGTGTGAAGCTTAAAAGCCGTGTAAAATGCAGACATTTAACGGCTGGGTATTCTTGCCGTGCCACGCCCGTCAATGTTGGGTTTCATAAAACTTTTTTCTTATCGTAAATAAAAAGCACCGTGAGATTGCTAACTGAATTATTTACCTTACCTTTGAGCGTATAAGATTTATTTTTAAAAGCATTCCAAATGGGATTTTCGTATGCACTAATATAAAGGTTTTCATTATTCAGTACTTTGTACAGTCAGCAACAAAAGTTGAAAGTGGGAAGGCGACGTAATGAGCTACTAATTTTTCGAAACATATCAAAATTTAAAACGATATCGGATTCGGATATTGGAATTATCACTACTTTTGCTAGAGCTTTCAGAGAGTTGGTTTTTGCTTCACATATGTATTCATCTTCTTTCGTTGTTGGATGTACATTTGGACTAACTATACTATTGTATAACTACTACCACAAGTATAGGGGTGCGTAACGTGACTAGGAAAAACGTAACAACGAATTACACGACAACGTAAGTACACCATTACGAATCATGTTACCACGAATGCACGCTACAACGTTTTCGTTGTAACGTTAACGTTTTTACTTTACACGTCGAAACCACGCGATTACGAATAACATAACCTCTAATTTATTAGCGAAAATGAAACTTATAATTTTAATCTAGTATATTTAGTATGTTAGAACATACCTTGCCGAGGCAAGGTATGTTCTAACATACTAAACTATAATTGCATTCTAATTTGCGATCAACGCATGGTTTACCCATATTTTTTTATTTAATTATTAATAATTACCGTATAAAAAACTGATATTTTTTTTTTATCATATCCCGTACAAAACCACTAACGTTTGTATTGACGGGATTTCAATATAACTCAAATAATTATTTATTAAACTGAAATAATACTACTTTAAATAAAAAATAACTTAACCATTAAATTGAAAGAAAGTACAATAATAGTAACAACCTTTTGAAATCACATACGACATTTATATGAAGCATGCATTTTCAAAGGAAACACTTCCGGTGCGATGGACCGGATATTAAAAAAAACGTTTCGACATCAAACGCCTTTTGTGTACACATGTACATGCGTATTTGCTTTTAAACTATGTAGCCGATTTGCAGAACTAGACTTTTGACAAATATTGAGGTTTGACTTTTGTTTATTTTGATGTTTGGCACAAACGCTCTTCATGGAAAGCTAAATATCTAGATTAGTCGTACGCGCTCAAAGCTCTTTGTGAACGGAATAATCAAAATTTTGGGCAATTCACTTTTAGTATAAAAAAATAATAGTTTTTGTACCTCAATATATGTCATATTGATTCAAAAAGTGTTTATTTTGTTTAGGCCCTTAAAAACACGAATGTCAAATGTATGTTATCTGCCACTAGTTCGGAGATTCGTATTTTACAGAGGAAACACTCAGTTCAATGAGCTGATGATTATGAGGAAACTGAGCACTCAGAGGCTAGTTATTACTAATGTTTTATAATATTCATTGTAAGTGAACTGTTTTCTTATGAGAAATAAAGTTCTTTAAACCTAACTGCGCAGATAGTACACGACTTCCATGAATATTACGAAGATATACAGATATACAGATTTCAAAATTGAGGACGTAGTGTTTGTAACGGTACCGGCAGGCGGCGCCGGTGCGGCACCGGGACAGTGTTGCCAACCCCTAAACAAAATTCCTCGTACATAAGCAGCTAAAAATCTCGTACTTTGACTTTAAAACCTCGTATATCTAAAAATCGCTTTATCATTATAAATACTGAATAAAATAAACTTTTGCCAGCTCTTACTTTAAAAACATCACTTTTGTATTAGAGACGAAAAAAACGGAGGACAAA
>PQWD01011099.1:0-30990 GCA_019425675.1 Leucinodes orbonalis | reverse complement strand
ATGCTCAAGAGTAAGCCCATCAGAATATAAAAAAGACAGGTATGACGAGATTTTGCTATGATAAAACTTGGTAGGTATATAGTTACGTAAAGGACAATCGGACGACTATGTCGTGGAGCTGGAGAAGGTAACATAGTCCTTTCGGTATTTCAGATAAATCGCTGAAGGTATAATTATTGCAGCTAGAACTAAGTAGACCACTGCAACAAAAAGTCTGGACAAAAAGATGTTGTCACTAGATATATAGAGCGTCGGTGGCTCAATGGTGTGGCTGTCGCCTCTCTACTGGAAGGGCTGTGGTTCAAATCACAACCCGTACCAATGTGTTATCAAATTTTCGAAATATATGTACGTTATCCGACGCTCTTACGGTGAAGGAAAACATGTGAGGAAACTTCATGCACGCCGGAAGAATTCAAGATGGTTGTGCGGAAGTCGTCCAATCCGACTGGGCTGCGTGGACGACTAAGGCTAATCACCCATACGGGAAGGTCGTGCCCTCGGTGGGGAGTTTAATGAGCTGATGATGATGACTAGATATAAAGTTACGTAGCTAGATCAAGGAAAGCAAAGTAAGTTATAACTTTAAATATGAAAATATCTTTAAAGATTAAGTACTCATAAATAATTATACAATATTTGCGGCGAGAAAAGACGTGTCGGCGATACAGAAAGAAATCCAAGCGATCCAGAAACAGATAGCAGCATCGAGTCGCGCATCGAAAGCAAGCGCAGCGATACATAAATACTGGACAGTGCAAGGTACCTTTGTTTGTTACTGATATGGCTAGGTCCCTAGGCTTAGCTAGGCTATTTGGGAAGGCTTGTCTTGCAGTTGGACGTTATGGGCTAACGATAAAGGTAACATAAGTATTCAATACTCTCACGTTGATAACTGTATTAAGATCGAAATAAGCATGATTAGGAGAACAAAAACTTCTGACACATTTAATTAGTACAAATAGTAGTAAAGAGCATTGTGGCTCTTTGGTGTCGGCTTGCCTTACGACTGGAAGGGTGCAGGTTCAAATCCTACCACGCTAATGTGTTATCAAATTTAATAAAAGTAAATGTCTACACTTGACGCAAAAAATAAACTAAATATGGCGATTTCTATGTAATGTCAGTTCAACAGAGTGTGACGTTTTAGCTAAGACAAGAGATAGCAATAGTCTAGCATGCGGGAGTGAAAAACAATGAATGAAAATGAAGAAGTGTTTGTCAGTTTAGCCCTTATGCTGGGGCCAGACAACGGGAAATGTTTCCATTGAAGCGTTCACTTCAGGTGTGACACCACATAACGCGATAATTTCAACGGCTTTCAACGCCGTTTGCCGTATGGCGATAATCGCTGTCGGTACATCAAAGGATTTGCATAGATGAATGCGTTTGAAGCGGTCACACATTGATATGTAATAAGTGTCGTGAGCGCATAGGGTGCCTCTTTTTATATTTCATTTAAAGTCATTGGTTATTTGATTGGTTGCATTTTGTATTAGAATTGTAATTTGCGATCTAAAAACTGGTATTTATTAATTCGTTATAAATTTCTATTCCTACCGATCCATCGTCAATAAAAGTCAAAATAAGTTTAATATGCAGATGTGATACGGTGAGTATAAAAATATTTATAAATGTTGGAATATTGTTAGTGTGTGTACCTACTACTAATATCAAATCGGCATCATCAAATAAATTATGCAAAATAAAGTATTTTCGCGTACTCTTATACTCTTGTAACTTAACAATTTACTCAACTTTAAATTTTGATGTAAATGTACATGTATAGAGTACATTACATAAATAACGTAAAATATTTTATTATAAAGTATGGGCGGCAACCTGATCTTGCCGTTTTTTCTTCATCAATAATTAACACGTTAATAATTTCAAGTGTAACACCACTTTTGCACGTAAATTTATGCGGTTGTTTGACATTGATGGATGTTTTGAATGGCGTTAGACGTTCAGCCTACTGTAGCCCCAGCATTACAGAACACTTATGCATGTCAAATGAAGCTACCACTGGTTCGGACGGTAGTTTTCGCACTGAGAAGAATCATTTAGTTATTTTCATATTTATGATAAGGAATTTTCGTGTTGTTCGCAGATCGAAGACATCATGATCCCACTGCTGGAGGGCAGCTGGAGACACGACGACGAGTCCGAGCCTCCTCCATGTCCACGCACAGTACCAGCGGGATCCAGGTGACACTTGCTCAATAACCTAACGCCGCATCATGGGAGCCTTGTGTAGGACGTCCCGGCCGCCTACACAGACGACTTACTAAGGTCGATGGTGGAAAGCAGAGGACAGGATATTTGGCGGCAAAATGGGGGAGATCTGATTAGCGATAGTGTTTTTTATGTTTGGACCACTGCTATTTCGTTGTTACATCCGGTTGTCGTTACAGGCAAAGGCAAAAAGATACAGTGTACACATGTACATGGTTTTATATTCATTAATTTATTATTTAGTCGAATGATACTTATTCAAAGTTTATTATACAATTGCTACTCTGTGTACATACTAAAGTATACTTTAATGGTCGCTACAACCAAAGTATTATATTTTTTTATGAATATACAGTTTTTTTTAAATTATTAAAATTTAGTTTGAAATCAAAATTATTTTCAAATTTAAACATAATTACTCTTAAATTATTTTTAGCCGTATTTGTATCATATTACAATGATACATATACGGCAGCCAAATGCATAGAAATATTTGCTATACTGTTAGGGTTGGCGCGCACCAGGGAAGTGCCCTTGCATAAAACAGTCTTTTTCCGTAGCAGACATCCTGATGCGCTACAATGTACCTTTTTAAGGACGCCATAAGGTTAAATTTAATGAGAATTTTTATGTCATAAATAAAAATAAGCCAACGTATGTGTCAAGCGCTCGGACATTTTTCGGTTGATATAGCTTCGCGATTGTGCAACTAGTTTGTTTAATAAATATTCCACTGACATTCACACAGCGCCATCTAGCCCAAGTTAAGCGGAAGCCTGTATTATGGGTACTAAACAACGGATAACATACTCTAAACATTTTTGTAAATATACATATATAATATGAAACACCAGATTATTACAAACAGACATGTTCATGCACACAAATGTTTGTACTACCGGGGATCGAACCGGAACTTTGGTGTGGCAGTCGACGTTTCAACCGCTACACCAATGGGTCGTCAAGTTTGTTTATCTAAGATTTAAGTTAAAATTGCGTACGTTGTGTGTTGTAAGGATTCGCGTGGACTACGGTCGCTGCCGAGGGCCTGAAGGACCTGGACGAGCCGGACGAGATCAAGCGCAAAGCGGACAAGTGCAGAAGGCGATCAACTCGCTGCAGAACACGTCGACAAGATACAGGCTCCAAACATGAGGGTATGTATCTACGAGGAAATAGGAACATGTCTATATTGAAATCTATTAGAGTATTAAAGTATTTATAAGCATTGTGGAGAATATGATAAGAAAATAATAATGAATCTCAAAAATCAAAGCACAGGCTATGACGAATAAGGACTGATATTATTAAAAAATGTGCAAATTTTTGATTATTCCCTTACCCACATTATAAATCTATCCTAAACAAGGTTATTTTCCGAAGAATTAAATGTTCTGTCGTAAGATCTCACAAAAACGGCTCTTATGATGAAATAATGTTTTTAGGCCAATTACTTATATTCAATTCTATCTAAATCTTTGAAAAAGTATGTATGATAAATTGTATTCATTCAGTAGAACGTATCTTTAAAGTGAACAATTTGGCTTTCGGAGGAATAGTTCCAACTTTAGCATGTTTTCATTTAATAAAAAAATAACGAATAATCTGGAACGGTAATGCAGAGTTAGCCATATCATAGACATGAGTAAAGCGTTCGATTTTGTGTCCAGCATTATTCTCCAAAATTAGAAGGTACGGTGTCAGAGGAACGGCCTTATATGGTAGAAGTTATTTATCAGACGGCACAATGTGTGCAAATACCAAAGATAACATAAATGAAATCTTCATTTTCTTCAGAATTTTCAACAAAACCGATGTGGCGTGTCAGGGTAGTGTGCTGGGCCACTGCTATTTTTATTGTACATAAACGACTTACCCGATGTTGTAAACAAAAATGCATTCTGTTCGCTGATGAACACAACACTTATATCTAAATCTTAATAACAGAAACTTAGAACATATATCAATAGAACTTAGGAATATAGCAAATGGCTAGAGGATAATAATTTAAATTTAAACATAAAAAAACAAAATTTATTAAATTTCAAACAAAACAAAGCCAGGAGTAGTATAAATTAAATGTAAAAATGATGCAATAGAAAGTGTATCCATAAGTTCCTAGGAATTGTGATTGACGAGTCTTGTAGTTGGAAACCCATATTGAGTATGTAGTAAATATAGATAGGTTTGTGTATGCCCTGAACCGATCAGGCAAGTAGCATCAAAATCAGCTGCTATGCAGCTTATCATGGCTAGTAGGTTCTGTCTTACGATACGGCATTATAATTGGGGCAATTCAGTGGATAATAATAGAGTGTTTAAGGTTCAGAAGAATGTAATAAGGGTATCTGTGGTGCAGATTACTTGAAGTTGCAAGCCTTTATTTAATCAATTAAACATTTTACATTGCCATGTCTATACATTTATGAATATCAATTTTCGTTCATAAATATCAAGGTCTGTTTGAAAAAAAAGCTCAAAATCAAATTATGAGGAGGCAAGGCGAAAACTGTGTATCCCGGATCAAAAATTAACACTATACTCTAGAAATGTTATTGCATGGCAATTAATATATAATAAAGTACGGACTTTTTAAAACTACCGTTTATCAAATTTAAGAAACATTTACACGAATTCTTTTAAAGAAAATGTATTATTCAATTAATGAATTTTTAGATGATAAGAGATTTAATGGAAAGTAATGTATTGACATTTTGTATTTTATCATTTTATTGAATATTGTATTACTTTGACACATCATAATTATTTTTGACTTGTATATTATGTATTAATGAATGAATTTGTAAAATAAAAATTTTATTTATAAAGAGGATAAAATGCAATGTTTAAATGTATAAAGTTATAATAGTATTAATTATTATTATGGTAATATTATTAAATCAACATTTGCACGTCGATTTAACGATAGATATGTTGGATTTTAATTTGTATGATCGTATTGTAACATATTCTCGCAAATAAATAATTTATTATTATTATTATTATTATTCAATTTAGGTTCGTAAGCGGTTGTACGTAGCACTGGTGTAAACTCACAACGCAATACATAAATCTTTGTCTACGGCGTGCTACGTCGAGTGGATGAAGAACACTTATGAATGTCAAATTTGATTCTACACAGGTCGGACTAGTTATCTACTGAGAAGAATCAACAGATATCAGTAGTGCAAGAAACTCGTAGTACTCTTTTTTGAAAAAAGCTATAATATAAGTAAAGCCGTTGGTGGTCTGGCTTTAATTTTATCTCGCTTAGTGTCGAGTTCGTCTCTGCGTGGTGATTCAAAGGCGTCGATGTTTTGCCTTAAGAGACGTCTCCATTCCGGACGCTTTACAGCTGATGTCTCCTACGTTAAAGGATCAATACTGCAACTGCAACTGAACAATGTATGGTATTTCATCCAAGACACAAGTTTGTGTTTTTGTAAAAAAAAAAGTTAATTCAGTATTTAATTACTAACCATTTGAACGTCGGTGCGTCGGTGGCTCAATGGTGTGGACACTCCTACCGGGAGGACTGAGATTCATATCCCGCCAATGTGTTTTCGAATTTCGAAAAATATATGTACGTTATCCGACGCTCTTGCGGTGAAGGAGAACATCGTGAGGAAACCTGCGCACGCCTGCGAAGATTCAAAGGTTGTGCGTGAAATCGGCCAACCACACTGGGCCCGCGTGGACGATTAAGGCTATACATCCTATACGGGTAGCCTCGTGCCCTCGGTGGGACGTTTAATGAGCTGATGATGATGATGAACCATTTGAACGTCAATAACGCTTTAAGGCGTCATAAACATTGCATTGACTATTGCGTCATAATTTCGTCCTTCCAATAATTAATAAATTGTGTTGTGTACAGGCCATGAGAACTGAACGAGGTCCGCGAGAAGGTGAGCGCCACCAATGAGGCGTTCGTTGCGGCCCGTAAACGGGCACACCGGGCCAAGCTGGCCTTCGAGAAGGTAGGAAGGACTGTTTTGCTTAACGGGTTGTTATAAGTTGGCGTTATTAACCTGAGCGTCGGTGGCTCAATGGTGTGGACTGTTTCCTCCTACCGGGAGACTGAAGTTCAAACCCGCCACGTACCAATGTGTTTTTCGAATTTTTCGAAAATATATGTACGATATTCGATGCTCATACGGTGAAGAAAACCATCGTGAGGAAACCTGCGCACGCCTACGAAGTGATTCAAAGGTTGTGCGTGAAGTCGTCCAATCCGCACTGTGTCCGCGTGGCCGACTACGGTCTGTACACCGTATACGGGTAGGCTCGTGCCCCTCGGTGGGGACGTTCAATGATCTGATGATGATGATAACCTGATTATGCTGGCATAATACCTTACAGTCTACCGACTGGATACTGAGTCGTCTAGGTAGGTACCACTGCAGTGCCAAATATCGTCCCGGGAAACAGGAGTGTTATGCACTTTGTGATTCGGGATGAGCGCACTGTAACTCGTCAAATTACTGAGTATAAGACCCTTACCATCTGTTGTCTCGGGTGACGGGCGCAGTGCGGCATTGATGGAGAAAAATGACTGTCTATCAGTTGTTGGTCTCCTTCAATGCCGCTCTGTCATGGTCTGGCGTATCACTTACCATCAGGTGAGAGTCTTGATCAGCCTGTACATTATAACATAAATAAAATTAAGACGTAGAAATCTGATGAAACTCTGGAGGCTATCTATCTATAGTACAGATATCCCGCTTAAATTGTTTAATGTACGAAGATAAGTAAGTTGTTTTAAGTCAAGCATTTTGTAGAATAATGAGATGCGTAATATTATTGCAGTTTTTTCGGGTGTACCTGCTCCTCTGGTGTCGGTATTAGCAATTGCATTCAACAACCGTTGGACAGCACGGCAGGATACCTCTCGAAACCCATTTTTCGAGACATAAAAAGATTTAAGACCTAGATCCTATTATTGAGAAAACCTCGTCTAACAGTCGACTTTTTTAGTTTGAGTAGTTGTCAATTACTTCAGCAGCAAAACTTCATAGTACGATCTCCAAGTAGTATATAATATTATCTCCTAATACTATCTCCAAATAGTAATAATTTAATACATGGTTGGTTAGGTAAACATATGTTTTACCTAACCAACATGCATTAAAAAAATATTTGAAATATTGGTCTTCTTTGGACGTGCAGAATGTAGTCATCATCAGCTCATTAAACGTCCCCACCGAGGGGCACGAGCCTACCCGTATAGGGTGATTAGGTTTTAGTCGTCCACGCGGGCCGCAGTGGCGGATTGGACGACTTCACACACAACTTCGAATCTCTTCGCAGGCGTGCATGAAGGCTTCCTTACGATGTTTTCCTTCACCGTAAGAGCGTCGGATAACGTACATATATTTTTCGAAAATTTGAAAATACATTGGTACGTGTCGGGATTTGAACCTCAGCCCTCCCGGTAGGAAGGCGACAGTCACACCACTGAGCCACCGACGCTCTGCAGAATGTAGTACGAACTATTATTATGTACTAGGCTTATATACTCATGTTATAGTGTAATTACTGTTGAGAAACCTAAATAAATTATACAATATTTATCCATACTTTGTAAATCCTTTATTCTGCGCAAATACAGAATTTAATTTAAATCTGGTGTTTTCAGGTGAAAAAGGAGCGACACGACAAATTCATCGACTGTTTCGAGCACGTCGCCAATGAGATTGATGCTATATACAAGGTAACTTAACCATAAGTTATATTGCTATATACAAGGTTATTTGTATGTGCGATTGATGCTATATACAAGGTTATTTGTATGTGAGATTGCTATATACAAGGTTATTTGTATGTGCGATTGATGCTATATACAAGGTTATTTGTATGGAAGATTGATGCTATATACAAGGTTATTTGTATGGAAGATTGATGCTATATACAAGGTTATTTGTATGTGCGATTGATGCTATATACAAGGTTATTTGTATGTGAGATTGATGCTATATACAAGGTTATTTGTATGTGCGATTGATGCTATATACAAGGTTATTTGTATGGAAGATTGATGCTATATACAAGGTTATTTGTATGAAGAATTGATGCTATATACAAGGTTATTTGTATGTGCGATTGATGCTATATACAAGGTTATTTGTATGTGAGATTGATGCTATATACAAGGTTATTTGTATGTGCGATTGATGCTATATACAAGGTTATTTGTATGTGAGATTGATGCTATATACAAGGTTATTTGTATGTGAGATTGATGCTATATACAAGGTTATTTGTATGTGAGATTGATGCTATATACAAGGTTATTTGTATGTGAGATTGATGCTATATACAAGGTTATTTGTATGGAAGATTTTTCTAAACCTTTATCAAAATCAGTCAAATGTGGGAGCAAATAAATACTAGAATAAGAAAGAAAGAAAGAAAATTGTTTATTCGGTGCACCAAATTTACAAATACAATCAAATTCTATAACTTAATATAACAGTAAAAAAGTTTAAATAAGGAACCGAAAAGGCATGTACTCAGCATGGTGTCGCGGCATGAAAACGTACGTGGGATATTGTTCCAACATCTCGTGGCAGAGTAGCGAAAGCTACCACGAAACGCCGCTGTGGTATGTCTCTGATTGAGCAACAAAATGGCATGTCTAATTGGGCGAGCAGAAAATTGAAGTTTCTCGTATAGGTACGATGGAGACTTAGTCTTTATTATACCGAATAACAAAGCGGAAAAATGTAGTTCCCGTCTAGACTTAATAATATTTGTGTTTATATTTAATTACTTATATAAATTATACTAAGCAATAATAGTTCATAAGTCGAGACAGCTTATTTCCATTTTTTTTTTTAACTTGGAGTCCTCGTAACAGGTTCAGTTTCAACCAAATACCCATAGCGCTTCCTACTTTTCTGAAAATAAACTAACCAGACGCACAATATGCAATCTCACTCAAAAAGTGTCCGCGGCCCATCGCGTCAGTTGGACAGAATTTTCATTCATAATCACGTCGTTCGCTACATGTCATAGTGACCTATTAGTATGGCCGTGGTTTTGATTTTGTACCCTTTTAATGACGCCAAAACGGTCAAAATTGTAGTGAATAGTTTTATGTCATAAATCTATACTAATATTATAAAGCTGAAGAGTTTGTTTGTTTGAACGCGCTAATCTCAGGAACTACTGGTCCGATTTAAAAAATTCTTTCAGTGTTAGATAGCTCATTTATCGAGGAAGGCTATAAGCTATATATCATCACGCAACAAGCAATAGAAGCGGAGCAGCAATGAAGAATGTTTTAAAATCCGGAAGGAAATTATCTAACTTGGAGATTCCGCTGCGTACGCTGCGTAAACGGTTAAAGTTTCGCAAAAGTCATGTATGAGAGTATTGTTACCCTTTTAAAGGTCTACAAAAAAGTCCGCGACAGCATATGTCTATCTTTTAAGGTTAGCTCCCTATAACATATATTTTGCTAAAAAAAAATTCTAAAATATTGCATCATTTTGTGAAGCTATTTTCATAAATATGATATCAATCCTTATCCTCTATCAAATAAATATTTTATTTATAACAAGTATTTCATTTTCAACAAAATTGCCCTTTACATTATTCAATTTAAATGAATATCTTATGAGATATCGCAGTTTTAACTCACCTATATAAACGAAGTAGCGGGTAAAAGAGAGCGTTAGGCCAAAGTAACTATTCCACGCGGACGAAGTCGCACGCAAAAGCTAGTATAACAATAAGTCAACGTATGTGTCAAGCGGCTCGGACATTTTTCGATCGATATTTCTCCGTGATTGCGAAAAACACAAGCTAAATGTATATTATAATTATAGGTGAAGTCAGCACGCTTACAACAACCACCGATAAAACAAGGGAAAACTTAAAAACTATATACTAAATTATATACTTAATACAGGCAAAATAATTTATAATAATTTTTTAAGAACTTTAACATAGTAAAACACAAAATTTGACTTTAGCATAAATCATATTGTTTATCTAAGCTACTTTAACATAAGCTGTTTAAGCCATCAGCAGCCCCATCATAATAATGTATTTGTCCCACCAGGCACTGGCGATGAACCAGTCGGCGCAGGCGTTCCTCGGCCCCGAGAACCCGGAGGAGCCGTACCTGGACGGCATCAACTACAACTGCGTGGCGCCCGGGAAACGGTTCCAGCCAATGTCCAACCTCTCCGGAGGGAGAAGACTGTTGCAGCGCTCGCTCTACTCTTCGCTATTCACAGGTAACGTGTACCACCGGTGTATACTATCGTGGGAAGCATAGGGAGATTTTGCCCGTTAATCAATCGAGCGGCTTGCTAATGATCGTCGTCCCCACTGAGGGGCACGAGCCTACACATATAGGATGTGTTTAAAACGAATAGGTTTTAGTGCGAGGGTGTCACGTGTCACGAAATATCTCAAGCTGTCAAAAAATAGAGAATAGGCTAAATGATGACGAATTTACTAGGTGGTAGGCTCGATACTGAGTCGTCTAGGTAGAAACCACCGCAGTGCCAGAAGCGTTTTGCATTTTGTGTTTCGGAATGAGGGCAATGTAGCTTATGAAATTACCAGGTATGAGGACCTAATATCTGTTGTCTCGGGTGACGGCGTAGTGTAGCATTGACGGAGAATAATAACCGTCTATTAGTTGTTGGTCTCCGTCAATGCCTCTCTGTCATGGGCCTGTTCACTTCGTAACATATTTTTTTTATCTAAAACTGTCAAAAAAAGTTGGGACAAGGGCTAAAATGATGATGAATATGTTTGTGTGCAGTACCAGCCGGCGCGTTTTTCCTGCTGGACGAGATAGACGCAGCGTTGGACAACACTAACATAGGGAAAGTGGCCTCGTACATCCGTTCGAAGAAGGGCTCGCTGCAGACCATCGTTATCTCTCTCAAGGAGGAGTTCTACGGGTGCGCTGACGCCCTCGTTGGCATCTGCTCAGAGGTATAGTGTTTAAAATTAAATCATTTGCAACTTTAACTATTGCTAGTTGTGCACCGTTGCGACATACATAGTATGTCGCAGACCCGATGGCCGTTGGAGCAAACGAGTTCTGGAGTGTAGAGCCGCGTCTTGGTAAGCGTAGGACGCCCGGACGAGGGACGACGACTTGCGGGCGCTCGCTGGTAGAGGCTGGATGGGGAAAGCGGAGGAGCGCCAGATATCCATCTGCGCAAAATGGGGGAGACATATGTCCAGCAGTGGACTGCGATAGGCTGGAAACAGAGAGAGTACTTCGAAGTAAAATGTAGCTTTTGTGTTAATCCAGGGTATCAGTTCACTTCATATCATTTTTTAAGCGCGCTTTTTATTTATCTAAATAGTTCCAGCAACATAACATACATATCATTAAAAGTACACAATTCCTTTCAACTTTCATCGTCGTCTTTATAAATTAAATGAATCTGTACACAATATATATTATAACGAATAGGCTATATATAATTCCCGGATTCTAACGGGAACGAAAATATTGTGGTACATTTTTTGTTGTCCCATGGTAAATTTTATACTTCCTTTAATTAAGTTCCTCTTCCACTTTTCAGACTGGAATACGCAGCAAATTTTCTTATTAATACTTTTTTTCGGACTTTAAACACGGTCTGCCACTAAAATAGAATAATTTGCATTGATTAGACGATCCATGTTGTGTAATGGTTGAGATGTCGGGTACTACAACAAGGTCGGTCAAGGTCAACCGGATTCTATCCCGGGCATTACAAACATTTGTGTACCGGAACCCTTGGTATAAGAGCGACGTCCCAACCAATCAAATGAAATATTATTAATGAAACCTGTTACTGAAAATAACAACGTTGTTTTGTTCGCAGCCGGCGGACTGCTGGTCAGTGACGTCATCACGCTCAGCCTGGAGGAATACCACGACTAATTCTAATCCTTTTGTACTTTATGTTAGCATTAATTATTTGATAGAGCGCATTCCCGTCGACGTGTGTCGCGCCGATGTTAGAATATCATTGTGTTAAGTTTATGACATACATTATTAAGTAACGTTTGAGTGTTTGTATTATTTATATCCCTTTACCCTTTATAGTGGACTGGAAAATTTACATTACAACCTAGAAAGTCCACTGCTGAACGAAGGCCTCCCTAATGATTTCCACGCGGACCGATCCCTTGCAGTTGACATCCATCTGCTACCCGCCACCTTAACCAGATCATCCGACCATCTGGTTGGGGGTCGGCCTACGCTTCGTTTCCGTTACGCGGACGCCACTCGAGAACCTTTCCGCCCCATCGGCCATCGGTTCTACGCACTATGTGCCCTGCCCACTGCCACTTCAACTTGCTATCCTGTGGGCTATGTCGGTCACTAGTTCTCCTACGGATATCCGTGTTCGGATCTTATCGCGTAGGGAACACCTAACATAGCCCTTTCCATAGCACGTGAGCAACTTTAGCCTATTTAAGAGGCCCTTAGTAAGCGACCACGTTTCACTTCCGTATGTATAACTGGCAACACACACTGGTCAAAGACTTCGTCTTCAGACACTGAGGTATTTTGGACGAAAAGATCTCCTTAACTTCCCGAACGCTGCCCATCCTAATTGGATTCGACGCGAAACCTCCTTCTCGAAGTTGGACCTACCCATTTGAACTACTGTCCCAGGTACACATATTCGTCTACAACTTCGAGTTCAGAACTTCCAACTGATATCGGTATGGGCACAACATGGATTAGACATGACTTTCGTCTTGTCCATGTTCATTTTAAGACCCACCTGTTGCGAAGCTCTGTTAGGGTTTGAGCATAGTGCCTAAATCCTCCATGGATTCTGCCATGATACTATATCATCGGCAAATCGAAGATGAGTGATGTACTCGCCATTGACGTTGATGCCAAGTCCTTTCCAATCGAGCAGCTTAAACATATCTTCCAATGCAGCTGTGAACAGTTTCGGAGATATAACGTCTCCCTGTCTCACTCCTCGGTGCAATTGGATAGGTTGTGTAAGCTCTTCATGTACACGGACTGACATAGTGCGCTCTCGTACAAACTTCTCAATACTTCGATATAGCGAATCAATATGGCACCGTTGGAGGGCTGAAGCACAGCCCAAGTCTCGATCGAATCAAGGCTTTCTCATAGTCCACAAACGCCAAGCATAATGGCCGATTATACTCTCCGTCTTCTGTATAACCTGCCGCAGCGTATGTATGTGGTCTATGGTGCTGAAGCCTTTGCGGAACCCGGCTTGTTCGGGGGCTGGAAATCATCAAACCTACGCGAGACGGTTCGTGATGACTCTAGAAAACAGCTTGTAAATGTGACTCAATAGCGTGATGGGTCTATAATTCTTCAGCAAGGTTTTGTCGCCTTTTTTGAAGAAGCACCACCACGCCATTGCTCCACACCTTGGCGTCGCACCATCACGGATCACGGAATTAAAGAGCTTCTGAAGGGTCTTAAGCACTGGCGTGCCACCTGCTTTCAAAAGTCTGCGGTAATTCCGTCCTCCGGGGCTTATTCTTAGTTTTTCAGAGCCATCCTAATCTCGCTCAAGTGACTTCCGGGATATCCTCAGATAAATGTCGGGTTAACTTAGCTCTCGGGTCTTCGGCTAAGCTTGAAGCGGGAATCTGTGTAGCGGTATATAACTCGCTGTAAAACTTCTCAATCTCCCTCAAAATCTCTGGTTTGGATGAGACTACATTTCCGCCGTTGGTCTTCAACTAGTCAGCTGGCTTTGCCCAATAGACATGTTCCTCGCAAACACCTTGAACCTCTGTTCTGTTCGATTGCCTCTTTAATACACTTTGTATTAAAGTGACGAATCGCGTCGCAAGGAGCTGGATATACGTCTATTGAGCTGCCGGTATTGTGACGCATCGTCTGAAGACTGCAGTTCATCTGTCGTCTTGTCGCCATGAGATCGAGAGTCTGTTGAGATAGTTTATTGGGTCTTAATTTGCGTTGTCCCTTGCAAAACTTAGACCCAACTGTTGCAGAGTTTCCACTAGCCCGCTATTTAATCGTCCACTGTTACGCAGCTCTCTAGGCATTCAAAGCGATTCTGCAGTTCGAGTTGAAAGCTTCGGGGTTATGATTTGAATCACGTTAGGTCGGAGCGTAGACTTCATCAGGCGAGACCTTCCAGTTGAACATTAATATTTAACGTGCCTCTTACCATACGGTGATCGCTACCGGTTTTACCCTGGCGATCACAGAGACGTCGTTAAATATATGTCTTCTGGTGGTCATGATGAAGTCAATCTCATTTCGTGTGGAACCATCGGGACTCAACCAAGTCCACTTCCTCTGCGGCGGCTTCTTGAAAAAAGAGTTCATCATAAAGAGTCCCTCTTTTTCCATGAAATCGGCCAGCCGCTGTCCCCTGGGGTTCCGATGCCAAATCCATATTGCCCCACTTTCAACTCACAATCATTCGAATGCCCAGCCTTGCGTTGAAGTCTCCCATACGACCGTAAAGTGTGTCTTGGAGGTATGCATAGCTCTGCTATATCATCATACATAACCTCCACTTCATCGTCGGAGTGGGATGAAGTCGGTGCGTAAACCTGTATCACCTTTAGCGCATAGCGCTTGGTGATTCTTAATACAAGGTACGCTACCCTAGCTGACACACTTTCGATCCCCACTATGTTGTTGATGAGAGACTTATGGACGAGAAACCCGACACCACCCTGGGATAGCTGGTCGCCCTCACGGTAATAGAACAGGTTGCCGGATTGCAGTATTGTGGTGTCCTCCCCCTGTCTTCGGACTTCACACAAACCTATTATGTCCCAATGCAACCTGTCTAACTCCGTTTCCAGCTCCAATAGTTTTTCGTCAGTCCTCAGTGTGCGCGTGTTATATGTTGCCAGTTTTAATTGCCGTTGTTGTTTATTTTGGTAGCCGGATCTCTGCCGGAGATTCTTAGCACCCCTTGCCCCGCCGTAACCGTGGCCGCTACCGTAGCCCGGAATAGCGGGGCCGCCGGGGACTAGGGGCCGCAATTTATTGGTGTCGATCATTTGGGGGTTTTTGCCATACTCACCACGCTTGGCAGGCGGGTTGGTGAGCGCAGGGATACACCAGTACCGAAGTGATGCTGCTGCCCATCACTTGGGGGAAAATTCCTTTTGTCGCCTTCTACGACACTCTAGGATGAGCAGGGGTGGTGACAAGTGTATTCTGCTCTGCCGTCACCACACGGCTAAAAAATAGGAAAATTTATTGACAACATATTTGAACCTTATTCCTAGGGATGGTAAGGAATAATTAGCAATTGTGTTATGCCCTACATGGCTGAACAATTCCTCAACTTTTCAAAAGCTATACAATAAGCATTATGTTACTGATGTGAAAACCTTGCCTGCTTTTTAACTATTTACAACTTTTAGGCACATGATAATTATGAAACAAGTGGACAAACTTGTATTTATTTTAAAAATAAATACACGTACGCTGCACCACTTTTAATTTTGTTTGAGTTCGGCTGTTCGACTGCTTAGTTTTGAATATGTCAAAACGGGCAAAATTTCCAAAGTAGTATTTTAACAATTTAAAAGAAGGATGTCATATGTGATTATATAAACCTGCGCCTCAAATTAACATGTACCTTATACATTTTTAAAAAAATTGGCCAAGCGCGAGTCGGTCTCGCCCGTGGAGGATTCCGCAGCAGCAAGTGACATAAAATAAAGTATTTTTTTATTTACTTAGGCACCTAGTACAGCTTTAATATGAAAATAGTGGTTCACCGTTTATGACGTATAAAAAAAAACTACACACCAAAAATTTTTAGTGTCAGTTCAATGTATGGGACCCCAAAATATATTTTTCAAGTTTCTTCTCGAAACCTAATCGGTTCACAGAATACATAAACTTCACAAAGTTTGAAGTGTAGTGTTTATAGTTTCGGAGAAAAAAGGGTGTGCATACGGACGGACAGACAGACATGACGAATCTATAAGGGTTCCGTTTTTTGCCATTTGATAGCGGAACCCTAAAAGGATGCTAAGAATATGGATTCATTGCTTAAAGATAGACTGAATTGTTTAGGTATTGGTATAAATAAAATAAAAATTAACTATGTAGCTTTTTATTACAAGAAAATATATTTTTTATTTTTACAATTTCTTCACACTATACAGTTGTCAAGACACAGCACTAGAAGGCGCCACCGGGAACGGGGCTGGTGACGCCGCAAATTGGACTAATATGTATACGTGAAATATTAAGAATAAGTGAAACAGTGCATAATTTCTATTATTACAACCAAAATTCCGTATAATATTTTAAATAGCTTTTATTTACATTTGTAATAAATTTGGTTCGAGCATTTTTATTTTTAAATGAGTCAACAATACTTGTTAAGGGTTGTGCATATTATTGTAGGTAACGAAACAGTTCAAATTGTATAATTCATAAATCTATGCTGAAAGTTGATTTATTTTTGAAGAAAGTTTTACTTATAACGGTTTATTATATTATAATACATATTATGCACAATTATGCTATTATATACATACAATATATAAACAGTTTTTACTCTATTCCGTTTTAGTAACCTGTAAAACACGAAAATATGGTAATTTGAATATCGTAAAAAAAAATTGTTATGTAATAATATTATACATAATATTTGAACACCAATTACTTGTAATATAAGGTTTCCTTTAAATAATGATTCACAACAAGGTGGTGCGGCATTTACATCGATAGTTTTTTTTTGCATCTTTAACATGCACGCATGTTTTTTTATGAATTCATAAAAAATCGCACACAAATAATAACAAAATACTTATAAATACATATTATAGAACCATTCTTCATTTAGTAAGGCTCTTGTGTATCTTCTATCATCAAATATATGTTTTTTAACTTCATTTTGCCGTTTGAAGTTATTAATACAATTATCGGCAACCCTATTCGCATGCCTTAAAACAGGCCAGAATATACTATGTACCAATATCCACTTATATAACACCTTTCTGAATATGTATTCTGTGCAAATAAATATATTCTTTTCTACTCTTCCCACAAGTGCCGTAAAAGGCAGCTTCGGAATTAAACATCGTGCAGAAAAAAGTGGCAACGCTCTCTCATTCATCCTAACCACTTATAATAGGTACTGCAATCTTCAACCCGCCTGCGACACAAGGTGAATCTGACCGAGAGTCCAGCAGTGAACTGTTACAGGACGATGAAATTATTTACAAAGATTAAATAATTTTAATAATACACTGTTAAACAGTCGTGGCATACCTACGCAATTAATTCAAACCTACATTGATTATCTTTAAAAACTTATATTTGATGATAGGAACTTCCGCACAAAGAATGGTGTTCAATTCTTATACATAACAATTATGTAAACATAGTTAATCTAAATATCCTAGCTAAAGTTGTCTAATTCGTAAAACTATTGAAAACTGCCTAGCGCCGGACATTGTTTCCGTCATGTTTTATTTGTCAATAAGTCAGAATGATATAATCCGAAATTAACTATCAATCTAGTTAATTGCTAAATTAATTAAGCAGTTCTGGAGTGGAGACCGCGTCTCAGCAAGCGTAGCGTAGGACGCCCTCCGGGCCGATGGACCGACGACTTGCGAATGGTCGCTGGTGGAAGCTGGATGAGAAAGGCGGAGGACCGGAATGTCTGGCGCAAAATGGGGGAGACCTATGTCCAGCAGTGGACTGCAATAGGTTGAAGAGAGAATTAAGCAGTTTCAAAGAAATCATTCCCTTCTTTAAAATACTAGTAATTAATTCGTCAGAGGATATCCAACAACAGATGGTGATTGATGTTAAAAGATTGGTGTATTCAAATGATGGTCAGAAATAAAGTGTTCTCAGAGGACACTCAAAAGCAAATTGGTGTTTAAAAGGATGCTTTAACATAATGAATTATCCGTGATAATACACAGATGGATCGGATGACCTGGTTAAGGTGGCGGGTAGCAGATGGATGTCAACTGC
Organism: Leucinodes orbonalis; assembly: GCA_019425675.1. NCBI lineage: Eukaryota > Metazoa > Arthropoda > Insecta > Lepidoptera > Crambidae > Leucinodes > Leucinodes orbonalis. Next base: position 12,788 of record PQWD01011099.1, on the reverse strand, counting down.
CAAGGGATCGGTTCTGCGTGGAAATCATTAGGGGAGGCCTTCGTTCAGCAGTGGACATAATTAGGCTGTAATGATGATGATGAGATGTGTAATTTATTGGATAGTTCAAAACCAAGTTGGTGTGTGGAATGATGATCAGAAAGCAATTGTTGTCATTAGAGGTGATGTTTATTTGTACATTGGTGTTTTCAAAAGTTGCTCAAAAGTATAATTGATATTTTCCGAGGATATCCAATAGCTGATGGTGTGTGTATCATAGGACGTTCAATAAGCAGATTGGTTTTTCTAAAGCGTATCTAAGAGCGAATTGGTTGATGTTCTGTACTACGAGGATTATGTTGAGCAGTAATTAAAAGAATACTCAAAGGGCCATTACTGTCATACTGTCATTACAATAGGCATAGGAATGACTCTGGAATCGTAAGAACTATTTTATATTACAAATCTGGGTTAATAATGTCGACTGTGCTTCTCCTTGCTCTTTCGAGCTCTCATGTTTTATGAATTTTATTTGTCTTCAAAGTTAGGTGGGCAAGTCTATTTTAAGTACATTAATTGACAAAAAAATTAAACTCAAAGATAATACATACAATTTATAGCAATTTCGCTATGGAACCAATTTATAAACGCAGAATTTAATATAGTTTTGTAAAAATTCATAAACTATACTAACCACAAAGGCGTGACGTCATAAATAAATTAGTTTTTAGATGAAGCGTTTTTGGGAAATTCCATTAATGTGTAGTTTGGCGACCTATTTGGTGTAATGGTTGAGACGTCGGTACTACACGGGGTTCCGGGTTCGATCCCTGGGCAGTTAAACATTTGTGTGCTGCACATGTCTGGTTGTAATGTCTGGGCGTTTTCCAATTTAATTGTATGTATTTCCACAAAAAGTATGTAAGTATGTTTATCCGTTGTTTAGTACCCCTACAGGTTTTGAGCTAAATGGCTCTGTGTAAATGTCAGTGAATATTTGTTATAATTATGTATTTCAGAATTGGGATACCTCTGTGAGTTATATTATCGGAGTCATTATTTTACTAATGTTTCTAATTAAACATTGGTAAAATAAGCTAAGACTACTTCTGCCACCAACGCACTCCAGCGCACTTGTTGTTGTTATATATTATATATATATATATACATACATATATATATATATATTATGTTATCTGTGTAACTGCTTTTTTTATATATTTAGATTTCCTATTTGAATGTAGGTGTGTAACGATACATTTCATATTCGTGTCTGTCAATAATTAACATCGGTATTGAAGTGTGTCCGCTAGTCGGGCGATGTGGGCGGGTCGGTGCTGAAGTAGGGCTTGGCGTGTGGCTGCAGCAGGGTGCGGCACACGGCGCACCGCGCGGGCGCCGCCCGCGCGGGCCCGACGCCACCACTGCGACACACACGACGCGCAGAATAATGCGCCCGCAATGACGGCAGTGCACCTGCGACGGACGACACATTTGCCATAAATACTACACCTCAAGGGGATTCATCATCATCAGCTCGTAAAACGCCCCCACCGAGGGGCACCAGCCTACCCGTATAGGGTGATTGGGCTTAGTCGTCCACGCGGGCCAGTGCGGGGTTGGACACTTTAAGCACAACTTTAAATCTTGAAGGGGATTGCACATTATAATACCGATACAGGTTTCTGTTGTCGTAGACGTACTGAGAACAGTAGGATCAAGAACCGGTGGTAATAAAACTAATTTTTAAGCTTTTTCATAAATATTTATATTATCTTGAAGATTGACAAACTAAGAGCTTTTAACCGCCAGAATTCCAGACAATATAGAAAAACAATTGTATCTCTTGGAAATATCCGACAGCCGATTAGGGGAGGCCTAAATCCAGCAGTAAACATAGTAGGCTGTTATCATGATGATACTGAGGCGTTGTACGTAACACATCTTTTTAGCTGTAAAAAAACAATCTTTAACCTTGAACTAATTTGCGAACTTCTGATAAGGACATTGCTGGAAGGGTTAGGTAAACATATATATTGACGACCCATTTGGTGTCGAGATTGAGAGGTCGACTGCAACACCAAGGGATCCGGGTTCGATCCCCGGGCAGTACAAACATTTGTGTGCATGAACATGTCTGTTTGTAATGGTCTGGGTGTTTCTATGTATAATATGTATGTCTTTACAAAAAAAATGTATATAAGTTTATCCGTTGTTTAGTACCCATAATACAGGCTTCACGCTTAACTTGGGGCTAGATGGCGCTGTGTGAATGTCAGTGGATATTTATTTATTTATATATATAAATAAATAAATATCCACTATAATATAAATAAATAAATATATATTTAGGGAAAGGTAAAACTAAAGATGGATTTTAAGACATTTGAAGTACACAAGAAGACCTCGTATTTGTTGGGGACGTACCTTCTTCTTGGCGGTGGCAGTGTGGTGTGGCAGGCGGGACAGTGGGAGACGTCGTCCTCGTGCTGCCAGCGCACCTCCGAGTCCGACTCGCGGATACGCTGCAACTGCACCTGCACCACAACAATATAACTGATCACTAGCCTGACGTCTAATTTATCGTGTTAACGGTAACAACCGGAAAATACAATGCTTTCCACTTGCTATACCAAACCGTCGCTTCTTGGGAGATACGAATTATATTTTATTATTTAAATTCCAAAAAATGTATTTTTTTCTTTAACCGCTTTTCCGAATGTCATGATATTTAATTTCGAAAGCATCATGTTTCCATTTCCAGTAATAATTAAGCTGTGAGATAAGACCAGAGCTTTTAAAATAAACGCGGCTACAACGTGAATGTAGCAAAATAGGTGGCTTCTTCTGCAGTTGTAATCGTTGTAAAAAATGGAACCCTTATAGGTGCGTCATATCTGTCTGTGTTTCCGTCAAAAAAACAAGCAACTTTTTGAAACAGTTTTTGTTCTGTCGTACCTACACGTGTGGTGTATTAATGTGTAGGTATTAAAAAATGATATTAAGGTTTCTAATATATTTTTTTATAAATTGACAAAATAAAATAATATATAATGTAGATTACCACGAAGTCTAACAATGAAATATGGTTTCAGCGATTTCGAGTCTGTAGTTTTTTCAAACGTCTTAAACGGTGATGATGATGGGTGTTTACGATTACTATTATTACCAAGGTGCTTTCATATTTGGCTTGGACTCGAAAGTGCATGTATCAAGTGTTGGTTACCTGCAGCGACTGCGACAGTCTCACGAAGTCCTGCTGCACCTTCTCGCTGTTGTCCAGCTCCTGCTGCAGCACGCCCACGCGTGATCGCAACTCGCCCACTTCGCGCCCGAGACGTTTCTAACATTCGACAATAATGTAATAATATTTATTTCTTCTCTTCTTCTTCTCTTCAACCTATCGCAGTCCACTGCTGGACATAGGTCTCCCCCATTTTGCGCCAGATATCCCGGTCCTCCGCTTTTCTCATCCAGCTCCCACCAGCGACCTTTCGCAAGTCGTCGGTCCATCGGGCCGGAGGGCGTCCTACGCTACGCTTGCCAAGACGCGGTCTCCACTCCAGAACTCTCTTTCTCGTCCAATATTTATTTATTTCCAAAAAAAAACAAAGCAAGTTCCATATTACATTTCAGGATTATACGCATATGAATTAATTTTATAAATTGGTCAGGTCCTTAAGAAGGCTGGGGTCCCAAGCAAGAGGAATAAAAGAGCTTGTATGAAAAGATTGATGGATGTGAATGAAGCTAGGGAAGTATGTGAGGAGCGCGCAAAGTGGGGTTCCATCATCTCTGCCTACCCCTCTGAGACTAAGGCATGAGCTTTTTTTTTTATAATTTAAAGGAAATAACAATATATATTATTGATTACAAAATTGAAATCTATACAAATAAATAAATTGGAGTGTCTGTTTGTAATATTAAAAATAACGCTTCCTACTACATGCATATGAATGTCTTACGGTACACATACTAAATATATTTTTTTACAATTTTTGTCTGTCTGTCTGTCTGTCTGTCTGTCTGTGTTGTTCCGGCTAATCTCTGAAACGCCTGGACCGATTTGGGACCGGACTTCCACTGGCAGATAGCTTATGTAATAAGGAGTAACTTAGGCTACTTTTATTTTAGAAAAAAATCTTTTATTTTAGAAAAATAAAGTTATGTTGAAATGTTCAAGTACTGTCCAGTTCCGCGCGCAACTCACGCGCATGCCACCACTGTGTCGTCGCATCGGACGCCTCCCACCAACGAATCATTATCACAAAGGCTGCGTGTCGCGCGGGCTCCCCCCACTTCTCCACCAACGAAACATTATCACAAAGGCTGCCTATCGCGCGGTCAGAACGCGCGAGGGGCTATTGCTGAAGGTTGTGTCTCGACGACTTCATTTAGAAATTAATGGTTTCCGGTGCTTTTATCATACTTTTGATTGATAGTTTGATTTGATTGATAAGTAACTTTGATAATTCCACTGATCCGTTCTTCTAATCTCATCTTAATTCATTCAAAATATTTTGTTACATTTTACTGCTTTTTCTTTTTTTACATTTATAGGTTATTTTATTTAGTTAGTAACTTAGATAGTTGTTTTCTTTTTTAATTAATATTTTTTTATATTTATAGGTTATTTTATTTAGTTAGTAACGTAGATAGTTGTTTTTTTTAATCATATTTTTAAGTTGGATCCATTAGTTATGCCTAAAAGAAAGTCAAATCTCTCTAAAAACACGAGAAAGGCCAAAAGCCAAAGATTGCTACGTGAAAATGAATCTGAACAAGATAGGGAAAGTCGTCTTACAAATTGTAGATTACGGATGTCCATGTCTAGGTCGAATGAGAGTAGTTCTGAGAGAAATGAACGATTACAGTTAGATAGAACGCGTCATTCATTGTTAAGGGCTCAAGAATCTTTGGAATCTCGAGATCACCGTCTAGAAACGATCTTATTCGACACGCTATCTCCCGAAGTCTAGAATCATCTGATTCTAGAGAGGAAAGATTAAGAGAATGATCGTATTCGACACGCTGTCTCGCGAAGTCTAGAATCATTTCATTCTAGAGAGCACAGATTAGAGAATGATCGTATTCGGCACGCTGCCTCGCGAAGTCTAGAATCATCTCATTCTAGAGAGCAAAGGTTAGAGAATGATCGTATTCGACACGCTGTCTCGCGAAGTCTAGAATCATCTGATTCTAGAGAGCACAGATTAGAGGATGATCGTATTCGACACGCTGTCTGCGAAGTCTAGAATCATCTCATTCTAGAGAGCAAAGGTTAGAGAACGATTGTCGTCATCACCAAAATCAACGTGAATCGGAAAGTCAAGAACAGCATGATATCCGCGTTTCAGAACAATGCGATCGATATCATGAGTCACAAAGACAAAGAATCGAGCGCTTATCTCAGCTACGTGAAAGTGTGAGTATCATTCGTCAATCAGAAACGAATTTGATCAAGAAAGGCGTCTGGATAGTGCTAGACAAACGACACGTGCTCTGCGGGATATTGAAACTGAAGCAAACCGACGACAACGACTAAATAATGACCAAATAAGAAGAACTAATAGACGTAATATTGCATGGCGAGAAAAGCATAACAGTGGGTTCAATTATGATGCCCAAATAAATTATTCTGCTGCGTCTGAGATAGGCCCTATGAATGTATGTTGCAACTACTGTAAAGCATTAAGGTGGAAAGATGAGTCAAAAGGCATTTGTTGTTCATCTGGAAAGGTACGCTTGAACTCCATTCAACAGCCACCCGAGCCGCTTAAGTCTTTGTTATGTGGCGAACATGATCAATCTCAACATTTCCTAAATAATATTAGACATTATAACTCGGCTTTTCAAATGACTTCTTTTGGGGCGAAAGAAATACACGAAGGGAATTATATGCCCACATTTAAAATACAGGGACAGGTATACCATTTAATTGGTTCCCTTCTACCGGTAGATAATGCAAGAGAATCATTTTTACAAAATATATTTCATTAGCGATTATGTACGACAAAGGGACGCAAGATTACAATGTTTTCCAAATCTAAATCCTATGTTAGTGGAAAGCTTGCAAAGTATGCTTATTGAAAATAACAATTACATTCATGATTTCAAAACTGCTCTTCAAGTTTTCCCACCAAATTCAAACGAAAATGACTATAAAATATTATAAATGCTGATCGACGACCTTCAGCAGAGCATCCAGGTCGCCATAATCAACCGACAACAAACGAAGTATCTGTGCTACTGGCGAATCAAGAATGTGATAAACGAGATATAATACTTCGCAGACATGATAATCAATTGCAGAGAATCTCAGAAACTCATAGATCGTATGATGCTTTGCAGTATCCTCTAATGTTTGTTTATGGGGAAGATGGATATAATTTTGCGGTCTATCAAATAGAGCCCAACACAGGCCAACCAAATTTCCAAAAAAAGGTATCTGCTCTACAATATTATTGTTACCGATTAATGATAAGAGAAAATGAGTACAATCATCTGCATAATTATAAACAATTGTTTAATCAATACTTAGTTGACGTATATGCTAAAATCGAAACAGAACGGCTTATTTTTATACGAACTAATCAAAAGAAGCTTCGAGTTGAAAATTATATTCACCTTCAAGACGCAATCCATCAGAATGAGAATGTAGAGGACTTGGGCCAGTTAGTTATTCTACCTTCATCGTTTACGGGAGGACCTAGATATATGCATCAACGCACACAGGATGCGTTTTGTTATGTCAGGAAATATGGGCGTCCCGACCTTTTTATAACGTTCACGACCAACCCTAAATGGGATGAAATTACCAATGAACTTTTTACGGGGCAGTTGGCTTCTGATCGGCATGATGTCGTAGCAAGAGTTTTTAAACAAAAATTAAAAAAAATGATGGATCTCCTGGTAAAAGGAAAAATTTTCGGTTGCGTTCGCTGTTTTATGTACAGTGTAGAGTGGCAAAAGCGTGGTTTGCCCCATGCTCACATTTTGATATGGTTAGAAACGAAAATAAGAGCTGAGCAAATCGATGATGTGATTCGAGCAGAATTGCCAGATGAAGAAGTTGATCCAGAGCTATTTAATGTTGTAAAACCCACATGGCACGGTCCATGTGGCTCTTACAATCCTCGATCTCCGTGTATGAAGAATGGTATCTGTAGCAAAAGATTCCCTAAATCTTTTACTACAGATACTATTACAGGTGAGGATGGTTATCCATTTTACAGACGTCGTTCACCTGAAAATGGTGGTATAAGAACGACAATCCAATCACGAACTAACTCTTTCAATGTCGACAATCGCTGGATTGTTCCATTTTCACCGGTTCTATCGCGCACTTTTAAAGCACATATCAACGTTGAACTCTGTAGCAGTATTAAGTCCATAAAGTACATTTGTAAATATGTCAAAAGTTCAGACTTGGCGGTATTTGGTGTACAAAATGCTAACGATGAAGTGACGTCATATCAAAATGGAAGATATATTAGTACTTCCGAGGCAGTCTGGCGCATGTTATCATTTTCAATTCACGAACGTTTTCCCGCAGTAATACATCTAGATATCCACTTAGAAAATGGTCAGAGAATTTATTTTGATCCAAGCAATGCCCATAGAGTAATAGAAAATCCGAGAAACACGACATTGATGGCATTTTTCGATCTATGTAATAACGACGAATTCGCAGCTTCTTTATTGTACGAAGAATACCAGGTTATTATACATTTAATAAACAAAATGGAACATTTCAACGGCGACGTCGAGGTACTCCTGTGGAAGGTCATCCCGGCATATTTTATGAGCATACACTTGGGAGAATCTATACAATTCACCCCAATAATCGGGAATGTTATTATCTGCGGTTGTTATTAACATTGTCAAAGGACCAACTTCTTTTGAAAGTCTCAAATGGGTGAATGGAATTTTACATCCTACAATCAAGCGGCATGTCTTGCTCTTGCTTACTAGAAGGCGATAATCATTGGTTCGACACTTTAACAGATGGCCAGTATAAGCAGCAACGCATCTAAATACGAGAACTATTCGCCATATTTATAGTTTTCTGCATACTCTCTAATCCCAGAGTTTATGGAACAAGTTCAAGGATCATTTTACAGATGATTAAGAGTGTCTTAGTAAGATTTTCAACGGCAATTACCCGAATGCAGACATAAATTCTCATTTAGACGTATTTACAAATAGAGCTTTGTTTGCATTACAAGACGTTCTTCTTTCGATAGGCGGCAATTCTCTCCCTCATTATGGTTTACCATCTCCACAAGCGACTGATGGAATTGATGAAAATTTAAACAAAGAATATTGAACATACAAATTTTGACCCAGTTGAACTTCAAAATACTATAAATCATAATGAACCACGACTAAACGATGAACAAAATCAAATTTACCGACTCCTCATTGATAAAATAAATGCAAATGCTGGTGGAGTGTATTTTTTAGACGCTCCAGGTGGTACCGGCAAAACATTTTTGATTAATCTTTTGCTAGCCAAAATACGTGCAGAAAGAAGATTGCCATAGCAGTCGCATCGTCCGGCATAGCGGCAACCTTACTTCCTGGCGGAAAAAAACGGCACATTCTATGTTTAAAATCCACTAGATTTAGACCGTACGGAAAATCCAGTCTGCAATATACCCAAAAATAGTCTCAAAGCCAAAGTACTACAAGATTGTGTATTTGTAGTATGGGACGAATGCACTATGGCAAACAAATTTCTATAGAAGCCGTGAATAGGACGATGCAGGATATTAGAAGTAATAATCTATTATTTGGAGGAGTCGTATTCTTATTCGCTGGAGATTTTAGACAAATATTACCGGTTATAAGTAAGGGTACGCGAGCCGATGAAATTAACGCCTGTTTAAAACGTTCAGTACTTTGGAGACAGTGTAAAAAACTTAATTTAAAACAAAACATGAGAGCACATTCAGCTGATTCAGAATTTAGTACAATTCTTCTTGATGTTGGAGAGGGAAAGTGTCCAGAAGTGAATAGTAATCATGATATAGAACTACCTACCAGTCTTTGTCAGGTTGTGGCGGACACTGAAACTTTAATATACAGTATTTATGATGATATTCACAATCTCAATATCAAGAAGATTCGTGTTGTGTGACAGATCAATTTTAGCGCCTACGAACGACCAGGTTACTGCGCTTAATCAGTGCATTTTAGATAAGCTAACAGGTGAATCACAAACATATCTTTCCATCAATACAGTTTGCAATCCGGATGAAGTGGTTAATTACCCAACAGAATTTTTAAACAGTATAATTGTGCCTGGTCTACCCTCCCACAAACTAGAACTTAAAGTTGGCGTGCCCATCATGCTATTGCGTAATTTAAATCCGCGAAACTTTGCAATGGTACTAGGTTGCGAGTAGTGTCGTTGCAAAGAAACGTTATAGAAGGTCGTATAATATCCGGATGCGGCAGAGGTGAAATAGTATTTATACCACGGATTCCTATAATACCATCAAACTTGCCATTTGAATTCAAAAGATTGCAATTCCCGATCAATGTCAGTTTTGCTATGACAATCAAGTCCCAAGGACAAACGTTAAGTAAAGCTGGTATAGATTTAACAAAGGTTGCTTTACCATGGGCAACTATACGTGGCATGTTCACGTGCGAGGAATGCCAGTAGCGTTGTTGTTTAGCCCAAGAAAGTACCCAAATTGTATATAAAGAAATTTTTCATAAAGCTAATACAAAAACTGGAAATAAATGATAACTAAAATAAAAAATAAACGAATTAATTTTTTTGTTAAATTCCACGCGGACGAAGTCGCGGCATAGCTAGTTGTTCTGTATTTAGACGATGCCATCTGTATTGGAAACTCTTATGAACAATGTTTAAAACATACAGAGTTGTTGTGTCTTTTCTAGAGCATTTAGGCTGTGTTATAAATAAATCGAAAAGCTGCCTTAAGCCTTCTCAAATGAGGGGGTTATCTAGGTTTTAGCATTAAATCACAGACTATGACAATATGCCCTACTATTAAGAGAAGAGACAAATTAATTAATTTGATTAAACAATTTTTAAAAAAGGACAGCTGCTCCATTAGAGAATTTGCAAAATTATTAGGAAATTTAGTTTCTGTTTGCATGGCGGTTGCCTATGGTTTTGTCTATACAAAAATCCTGGAGAGGGAAAAATTTCTAGCACTCGAAACATCAAATGGCAGCTATGAAAGTACCATGATAATTAGCAAGCCTGTTAAATCAGAATTATTATGGTGGAAAAAGAACATAATTAATGGATGTAGTAAGATAAAACAATATGATTTTGAGCTAGAAATATTTTCAGACGCTTCAGGTACGGGTTGGGGTGCCTATTGCAATGGCCAGAGTGCTAGAGGTCTGTGGTCTAATGAAGAACTGAATTTTCATATTAATTATCTAGAGCTGCTAGCTGCTTTTCTCGCACTGAAATGTTTTGCCCGAGATATGTCAAACTGTGAAATACTTCTTAGGATAGATAATACCACTGCCATTTCGTATGTTAACCGCATGGGCGGAGTTCAATATCCCTTACTAAATGATTTGGCAAGACGTATATGGACGTGGTGTGAGGTGAGGAAGCTATGGATTTTTGCTTCTTACATTAAATCGAAAGACAATATTGCTGACCATGAATCTAGAGTGGTAAATATAGATACAGAGTGGCAATTATCTGATGAAGCTTTCAATAGAATAGTTTTGAGATTAGGAAAGCCAGAAATCGATCTTTTTGCGTGCGTATTAATGCTAAGTGTGACAAGTATATATCCTGGCATAGGGACCCATTTGCGTGGAATATTGACGCGTTTACCATAGATTGGTCAAAGTTTTTCTTCTACGCTTTTCCACCTTTCTGTTTACTGTCGAAAGCAGTCCAAAAGATCAGAACAGACAAAGCAACTGGTATTATTGTATTTCCATTGTGGCCATCTCAACCCTGGTACCCATTACTAATGTCTATGGTAGCTTCAGAAATTATTAATATGAAACCTTCAAAATATTTTGACTGTTTTCAGGCAACAACACCCATTGAAGGATCAGCTTTCCCTGGGAGCGTGTATCTTGTCAGGGAAGCTCTCAGAGAAGGTCCTTAACAGAAAATGCAATAGATATAATGATGGCTTCTCTATCTACTAATACCATGAAAAATATAATAGTGGTATATCTCAGTGGTGGAATTATGCTAGAAGTAATAATGTAAGTGTTTTTAAAGCTTCTGTACCAATAATTATTTCATATCTAACATCATATTTTCAAAAAGGTGCTTCTTATACAACATTAAACTGTCACAGATCAGCGCTTTCACTTCTGATTGGTAGTCAGATAGTACTGATGATAGAATGAAGAGATGGTTTAAGGAGTATATAGATTGCGCCCTCTGGCACCTAAGTATAACAGTGTGTGGGACCCATCCAAAGTGTTATCTTATATTGGTCATTGGTATCCACTAGACAATCTAAACTTAGAAAAACTCACAAGAAAACTGTAATGCTGTTAATACTTGCAACTGCTCAAAGGGTCCAAACTATACATTCCATTAGACTAAAAAACATAAAGGTGACTCATCTGGTGTTGAAATCATCTTCACTGATGTTTTAAAGACATCAGCACCGAACAGAAAGCAGCCACAAATAATCTTACCTTATTTTAGTAATAATCCTGAAATATGTCCAGTTAAAACTCTTTGCATTACATAGAAGTCACAAATCAAGAAAGAACTAGTGATTGCTTAACTGATCATTTGTTTATGACTTTCAAGAAACCGCACGACGTGCCTCTTGCCAATCAATCAGTAGATGGCTGAGGCAAGTGATGTTAGATAGTGGCATTAATATAAATATTTTTTCTGCCCATTCAACGCGTCATGCGGCAACGTCTTGTGCTCATGAGAAGGGTTAACCGTAGATAGCATTATAAAAGCTGTAGGTTGGTCCTCTAGGTCATCTACCTTTGCAAATCACTATAAGAGACCACTTATGAATGAATCAGATCAAGTATTGTTTGCCAGGAGGTAATCAACAGTAATAATAATGATAATTAGTTTAATTTATATTCTAAGCTTATTGTGATTAATATTAAGAAGACTGATAAGTTATGATTGAGTTATGGTACAAATTGCCTCATTTAAGTTTAAAAAGTGTTTAAGGCATGAATAGCCTCATATTATGTTAATTCTATCTTAAAAATTAATAAAGTTGATTAATTACAATTTTCAGTGGTTATGTTCTCTCTGAACATCTACATAGTTATCTCGACTAAGTACGAATATAATGATAGGATTAAACGAACTTACCTGTAAGTGAAGTTCTATCTTAATTATATGAAGTACTTAGTCCGAGATAGAGCTTCCCGCCTCCCATTAAGCCATAGGTATTGGCTTAACTTTCCCACTATTGGGCTCTAAATAATGACATTGACGTTTAGTGTTGCCAGGTGGTGTTTTTTATTTTATTTTATTTATTTATTTTTTTCTATTTTGCTATAAAATTCGCGTATGAAGAGTGTGAAGAGGCGATACTACATAGTTATCTCGGACTAAGTACTTCATATAATTAGGATAGAACTTCACTTACAGGTAAGTTCGTTTAATCCTATCATTGTCAGTTTGTGAATTGATAATTGGTAAACATTGCCTTGTGGTATCTATTGTGTTTGACCCATAAAGCCTTAGTCCAACGATGGACATTCGTGTATTCGTAACTCCCTTAATGCTAAAGGTATTGGTTATCAAAAATAGGTTGACAAATTATGATTGAAAGGTGCGAAATCTATACAAAAAC